>JASPKZ010000208.1:0-165379 GCA_030220185.1 Diploptera punctata | reverse complement strand
TGACAGAACTTAATGTTTGCCCGTTGCTCAAACTGTGACATCCCGAGTTCCGATGTGCACATTCAAGTCACCGTCATAACAAAGACTGTAGTTCTGCTTGCAGTGCATGCACTCAAATGTCTCTTGCTGGGATGAGAGACTAACTGACAAGGTATCATACCACGGCACCACCTATGTGCTATAGTACATCACAGTGCCACTATGCGCTCAGTCTCAAAACTTAATGACTGTACCACGTGTGTAGGTAGGAAATAATACTATGAGGTTTATTTTAATTAAATTTGAGTTGCACATGTTTAGTCAGAAAAAAACAGAATTGAAACCAAGGCAAAATTACTTAAACAGTTAGAAAAAACAAAGGAACTCACAATTTGGGAGAAAATTTACATATGCAAGAATAAAAATAAAACTATGAATTTTGAAATACCCGGTGAAAATGAGAGGGGATTGATTTGGAAGTTCATTGATCAGCCAACAAAGAGCGCAGAAATCAATTTGCAGGAGGGACAACCACAAGACGGCAGTTATGATGCATCGACAATGTCACAAATTCAATGATAAAACCTGGGACTGCATAAAAATCAAGAAATATGAGGTGAGTCAAAAAACAACTCAAATTTAATTATTATTATTATTGTTGTTATCATTATCATCATTAAAATTCTAGACTTCATGTGCAATTAATATTTTATTTTAGGAAGTCATATTTTGAGGTTCTTTTAATTAAATTATTTTCAGTCTGTTTATCTTACCTCAATATTAATGTTGATTTGTTCTTGAACATGTTTCGATTAGCTTCTAATCATCCTCAGCATCTTGGCCAGATAAAAAGTCGAAGCTTTGTTGACTATAAATTCAAGAATAAAAAAAATGTCTGTCGCCATATCTTAATGCTAATCAGTTATCAGAACAAAACAAAAAAAACTATACTTTTCATGTACACCTTAAACAAAAAAGTAGGAAGACTCTTGAAGCAAGATTTTGGTAAATAAGTCAAACTTTTCTTCATGTGTATAATAGATGTTCCATTGGTCTATGACATCCTCCACAGATATCAATGGGAAATATAAAATTTCTTAGTGTGAATGCAAACATTTCTCAGTCTGTCAAATGACACTTAGCCTCTTGAGTCTTCTCATTTTTTTTTTAGAGTGTTCTGTAAATAAATTTTGGAGTTCTCTGGCAATGTTATAAATTATAGTTTTAAAACAATTATAACTGTAGTTACAAATCAGTGGGTCTTTCTGTTATTCAGTTTGTTTGGGAACAATAATAAAATCAAGTTCTAAATTTTACAGCCTTTTGAACAACAAGCTCCATCTAGACTCACTTTCGAAGTATCAGAGACATGTATAGATTATGATGCAGCTGAGAGAGATGACCCAGAAACTGTTTTTGATTGTTGTTTCAGTGAATATGAGAAATTTAAGAATTCTCAAAATTGGTAATGAATAAGACAAAAAAAAAATAATTCCGTAATAGCATAAAATTTATGTAATGTTTCAAACTGCTTTCTTTCACAACTTATTCAACTGTAATATTATATATTTTTTATATCAGTTATTTTGTTACTAAAACAATTTTCAAAAGACACATAATGTAAAAAAAATAGTGTATTATTTTTAAAGTTTATTGATTTTTGTACTTTTATTTGCCTAAAAATAAAAATGTATTGTTTTTGTATATTATAAATTATTGTTAATTCCTGTTTAGATGGTCTTGGCCATGGTCCAGTTTTGTTGAAACTCAATGTTTTGTCTACTTCCTCAGGAAACTGTGCATGCTCTCTGTGAACTCAACTCACATACTGCAGTAGTAGATGAAACGTCGGGTTTCAACAAAACTGGACTACAGCCATTTAGCCTGAAAGACCAACTAAACAGAAAACAAGACACAGGCCACGAAAGTCTACAATTGAATAGTTACCCCAAAAACATATATAACCCATTAACTACAAATTAATAAATGAGTTGGAGAAAATGTTTTAACATCTCACCTCACAAAGTTGCATGTCTTCACGATACCGGTTTCAGAAGTATAGGATTACTTCCATCTTCAGTCAAATTCCAACTGTTGAAATTTCGTTGTTAACATCACATTTATTAATATAAATACCTCATAGTGTTTCCTTCCACTGCAAATTTAATTAAAAACTACAAATTGTTGGGAAAATGAAAAAAAATAAATTAAATAAAAGCATAATGTCCATTTTGAGGCTACTACCTTTATTACATCATATATATTTTAATCTCTCATCCTATTTGAAACATATACAGCCAATTTGAATGCAAATTAACATGCTACTAACTAAATGTATGATAAAATCAAATGTTTTTTACCTCTCCTCATACAAGTCTTAAGTAGATCGCGATTTTGAGACCATAACGGTCTCATCTTCAGTACTATTTTGGCGACTGATGTTAAGTCGATCGGGAATTTTGCAAATTCTGACCTGATCCAGAGGTTCATTGGTCCACCAACAGAGGGAAGAAGAGTTTCTTCCGATCGATGAACCTCTGGTTCAGGTCAGAATTTGCAAAATTCCCGCAAATTCTAACCTGATCCAGAGGTTCATTGGTCCACCAACAGAGGGAAGAAGAAGAGTTTCTTCTGATCCAGAGGTTCATCGGTCCACCAACAGAGGGAAGAAGAGAGTTTTTTTCCGATCGACTTAACCTAGTCACCAAAATAGTACTGAAGATGAGACCGTTATAGTCTCAAAATCACTATCTACTTAGAAGATTTATATGAGGAGAGGTAAGAAACATTTGATTTTACCATAAATTAAATCTCATAGTGATTAATTCCTGTAAAAGTCAAATATACTAACTAAATATTAACAATTTGATACAGAATTGAGTGGAAAAGTGTTCTATCTTTATAGAGTGGAAAAATTATCTAACCCATATTTAACTAAAAATTCTGCAATAATAAATAGAAAATACATTATATGTTCAATATTTATCTTCCATGTAATGTTATTTCGTTACATTCTTTGTGTATTTCTTACTTTCACTCAAATTCTCTAAGATTCTGATAGATTCACAGTGATGGAATGAATCTTCACATGTGCAATTATTGTTTTTCTACACTGCTACTCAAGACTTGACTGTTTCCATTATTTTGTTACATGTAGATCACTATTCGCTTGAAAGCTAACTTTTAAAAATATATTAAACAGGTCTGGAAGAGAGTAGAAATAGTTTTACATGCACTATGCTGTGATATTCTCCATATAGATCACTAATCCACTGAAAACTCAATTTTCAAATTTTTGTTGGTTAGATCTCTTTTCGGGGAAACTATTCTATTTTACAATTATTGTTAAATTAATTATTTACCTGAAAGATATTGATACCTGTTTGCTAAATTATGTATTTTATTAAACTCCATGGCTCGACAAGCCTAGAAGGTCCTTGGTCTACTAGCTGGCTGCTAGTTTCACATAAAGTAAAGTGATCCCACAACAGGCCTCAGGAGGCCCTTGGGGTAGTAGGAGGTTAAGGCTCCCACTTTTTCTAGACAATCGGCACTTTATGTCAGCCGGGTTGTCAGCCCTGCATGACGGCCGCCTTTACCCCCAGAACAAGCATCTGGTACTCATTTTCGTTAGAGGCTGAGTCGACCCCAGGGCCATAGTGCCGCCAGAAGGTTTGGGTCAGTTTAAAAATCCTGACCCCAACGGGACTTGAACCCTCGACCCTCCGGCTTGTAGCTCAGTACCTTAACCACTACGCTACGGCGTGACACTTGTTATTGCAGAGGTGGATGATCATCTAGCCAGTCTAGAAATGACAGCATGTTGAGTTCCCCAGCTGTTTTAGCTGATTTTCAAAACCTGGACCTGCTACGTATTATAGCTTCCCAAATTCCTCATAGTGCTATGTGGGCACCAGTCCCATATTGGCCAAAATTCCAAAAGAAAATTTCTTTCCTCATGCAGACTCAAACCAGCACATGTCCCATAGCTCTGCACCAAGGCATCATACCTTAAACATTCGGCTGCAGCCTGAGACATGTATTTTATTACAGTGTAAACAACTGTGAGGTGGAACAGGCATTTTGCCTAGTCCATGAAGTGAAGAAGAAGAAGGAGAAGAAGTAATTTAAATGTGACAATGCCACTGGTTAAGTTGCAAAATTGTATTTCTGTAGAGAAACAAAAACATGTGTTGTAGGTAAAAAAAAAATTTTGAGATTTTGATGTCATCTGTTGGAAAGAATCTTGAACTATGCGCTGAATACATTACATAACCTTAATGAACTCATACTTGAAAAATTAATTAGTTTTATAGATATGAATGTTCTATAATTTTAAAGCTAATTTCCTGTAGTAATTTCCAAATTTCAAATAATGAACTTAAATTGCTTATGAAAAGATATTTTATTAACTAAAAAGTTTTTTTCTTTAGAATTTTGCCTCATTGTGAATGCACAAAGTCCCGTGCCATAGCCAAGTGGTTAATGCAAGAAGCCTTGGCACAGAGCTATGTGACATGCGCTGGTTCGAATCCCCATGGGGGAAGAAATTTTCTCATGGAATTTTGTCCAGTATAGGACTGGTGACCACCCAGCATCGTGAGGCATTTGGGTAGCTACAATAAGTAGTGACTCCAGCTTGAGAAGACCAGGTATAATGGCTGGGGGACCCAACATGCTGACCACATGTCACCTCTACACTGGCTAGATGATCATCTACATCTGTGATTAACACATGTGGATGTGAGGCCAGCAGTTGGCTGGTAGGCCAATGGCCTTCTAGGCCTGTCGTGCTAGGTGTGAATGCTCAAATATGATAAAGATCTGATATTTTATAGCAATATAAATGGGGGAAACAAGCTCTGTAAAACAAATGTAATATATTACATAAGGTGTGGCATACATGATATGCTTACAAGGAAACTGTCAGCCATTGCATACCAAAATCTACCTTGAAATTTCTTCCAGAGAAGTATTGTGATGTACCTAGGCCATTGCATACCAAAATCTACCTTGAAATTTCTTCCAGAGAAGTATTGTGATGTACCTAGGCCATTGCATACCAAAATCTACCTTGAAATTTCTTCCAGAGAAGTATTGTGATGTACCTAGGCCATTGCATACCAAAATCTACCTGGAAATTTCTTCCAGAGAAGTATTGTGTGATGTACCTAGGCCATTGCATACCAAATCTACCTTGAAATTTCTTCCAGAGAAGTATTGTGATGTACCTAGGCCATTGCATACCAAAATCTACCTTGAAATTTCTTCCAGAGAAGTATTGTGATGTACCTAGGCCATTGCATACCAAAATCTACCTTGAAATTTCTTCCAGAGAAGTATTGTGATGTACCTAGGCCATTGCATACCCAAAATCTACCTTGAAATTTCTTCCAGAGAAGTATTGTGATGTACCTAGGCCATTGCATACCAAAATCTACCTTGAAATTTCTTCCAGAGAAGTATTGTGATGTACCTAGGCCATTGCATACCAAAATCTACCTTGAAATTTCTTCCAGAGAAGTATTGTGATGTACCTAGGCCATTGCATACCAAAATCTACCTTGAAATTTCTTCCAGAGAAGTATGTGATGTACCTACGCATTGCATACCAAAATCTACCTTGAAATTTCTTCCAGAGAAGTATTGTGATGTACCTACGCCATTGCATACCAAAATCTACCTTGAAATTTCTTCCAGAGAAGTATTGTGATGTACCTAGGCCATTGCATACCAAAATCTACCTTGAAATTTCTTCCAGAGAAGTATTGTGATGTACCTAGGCCATTGCATACCAAAATCTACCTTGAAATTTCTTCCAGAGAAGTATTGTGATGTACCTAGGCCGTGTCCAAAAAAATTATATCCGGCGTTTTTAACTACAAGGCACTAAAATCTAGTGCTAAAATCTCTCATTTAAACTATAGGGAAGTAATATAACTCCCAAATTGACAAATTGGATAACTCTTGCTACCTGCTGTCTGTGCCACCTCCTGCCTCACTCTACTCTGCTCTTACTGAAGTAGGAAGTCCACCTGCTACATACAGTGAGCTGCCATTGCTGGATTCTCGTTTTTTTTTATTTCTGTGCCTTACAGTTAAAAAGGCAAAGCATTTTTTGAACACAGCCTTGACTGACTGTTGTTGACAGCTGTTTGCGCTGCCCAGTGTGCCTTTTGCTGGGACTGTTATTTGTCCCTTGACGGCGAATTCGCGTAGGTGTATGCAGTATTGGGTTTTGCTGTTTTTCCCTAGCCTATACGGCGGTTATATGGGGATTGATTCTATTTTAGCATGTGCTATTGCTATTGATATAATGTGGATGTTTGATTCCAAGGCAGATAGATCTCGCTTAATTGGGGCATCGGAAACCGTGTCGCTGATAACTTTCAGGACCGGAATGAGCCACGTCAATCTGCGCTGACCCCTCTGATCTTGGTTATTTCATGCTGAATACTACGGGTAGTTTAATGTGTCGAATATGTTTCTATGTGTAGTATGCCATTGTGGAAGGTGTCCTATATTGCGTACTATGGGGTTTCCATGATCATTTATATTTCGGAGTATGGATGTAACCCTTTCAGTTATGATAGTATCAATATATGGTACCTTCATGGCCTCGTGCATCTCCGTTATCCTTGTGTAACGTGGTGCCGAAAGTATAATTTTGAGACATTTGTTCTGCAATATCTGAAGTTTCTTTTTGTGGCATTTCGCAAGGATACTCAGAGATTCGCAGCCGTGCAGTAGCATAAAGTACTACGGATCACGGCCACGTATAGAGTGACCTTGATCCTTCGGGACAGAGACGGCGACTTGAAAAACGGATATAATATAGCTATACCTTGCTGAGCTTTAAAAGTGATATGGTCGATATGAGCTCTTAGTGTGAGTTTTTTATCCAATATTAGGCCTAAATATTTGACTGAAGTTTCTACTGGTAGGGGTTGCACACCCATAGTGAGCTGAATTGGACAGGGAAAGTTTGATTTGGTGAACAGGACGACTTGTGTTTTATTTGCATTAAGTTTAATGTTCCAGGAGCAAAACCATTCATATATTATGGTTATTGCTCGCTTATGGTTATTGTCGCTGGAAGTTGCAAGTCTGTGAGGAATGGATTTGAGTTTCGATTGCATGAAGAGTCCTTGTGGAACTCCCGCCCGTATGGACTTCATGTCCGATTTATTACCACTTACTGAGACGTAGAAGGTTCTATTTCTCAGATAAGTGGAGATAATTTTGACTAAATTTGGATCAATTTGGAATTGTATTAGCTTGTATATCAATCCGTTTATCCAAGTTGTGTCAAACGCTTTCTCAATGTCAAGGAAGACTGCTATTGTACTACGCTTGGCGTTGAAACCAGTGACAATTTGGTCTATAAGCCTGGCCAGTTGCAGTGGTGTGCTGTGTGAATTTCTGAATCCAAATTGATGGTTAGGAATTAGTTCCTTGTTTGTAACTTGAATTTTGAGTCTTGCCAAAATGAGTTTTTCTAGGATTTTTCCTAGAACTGGCAGGAAGCTTATTGGTCGCAAATTGTCTGGATTATTTGGATTTTTACCTGGTTTCGGTAATACAATAACTTTAGGAACACAGCCTTGATACATTATAATGTTTTTCTGGGAAAAAAATTCAAGATAGGTTTTGGCATGCAATGGTTGACGTTCCTTGTTGGAGAAATTGTTACCCCTTGTACTTCATTCAACTTACAAAAAAATTATCCTTCTATGGGCCTTATGAGGCTCTTGGGGAGCAGGAGTTCAAGACTCCCATCTTTCTTAACAATCAGCACAAGATGTCAGTTGAATTATCAGCCCTGCATGACGACTGTCTTTACCCATAGAAAATAGCCTATTGTTAATTTGAAGAGAAAAATATACGCCTAGATCAGAGTTTGAAGCCAGGACATTTGATTTTCAATGCCAATGCTCTACCAACTGAGCTACCTAGGCCTCCAATCTAAACACATATTTTTCTCTTATACATTGTTAATTCTAGAGCTCGAAATGCTACGAACTGTTGCTCGATCATGCAAATAACAGCTTCTTTATTAAGAAATCTTTTTTTGGGAATTTAAGCATTACTTTATAAAGCCAGTAGAAATTCTTTCAATGTTTTTATTATTAAGTTAATACTTCTCACTGAATGACAAATTATATTTGAAGAGAAAAATATATGCTTATAGACCGAGTTTGAACCCAGGACCTTTGGCTTTCTATGACAATGCTCTACCAACTGAGCTATCTACGCCTCCAATCTAAAGTATAAGTTATTTTGGTAATCTTTTTACATCTATAATTATTATTTTATTATTATTATTGGTTTGTACTTTCAGAAGAATAAGATTTTTTACTTTTTATTTATTTTTTTGAGAGAAGCTTAATTCCTACTTTGTTTTTAATATTTCTCTTATACATTGTTAATTCCCAAGCGCCAAATGCTACAAACTGTTGCTCGATCATGCAATTCTTTATTAAGAATACTTTTTATTGGGAATTTAAACATAACTTTATGTGGCATTGTTAAGAAAGTAGTTAGTGCTGGTATATTATATTATCATGTTACAAAAGTAAGCCAGCGTTTTGCTTATTATGATGTAATACCCATTCCTCAGAAATTGAAATCTCAGGAAATAATGGGTTAGACTCAGCAGTCTGCCATTAGAAGTACAATACAATGTATAAGCAATGTAATCATAGATTCGATAAGATGGATCATCGGTTGATTAATGTCTTTGACATCGTCCGATTCCTAATAGTCAATTTTGTCAGTCCATCCAATCTCCTGGTTGTAGATGTTTCTCCTTCATGTATAAATATGTTCCCTGACTCCAGGAGGTTTTAGGTTTTCCTCTGCCTCATCTTCCCTCAGGTTTCCATTCCAAAACAGATTTTGGTTGCCGAACCTCTTCCATTCGCTGGACATGTCCGTACCATCTTAATTGCTGAGTTTTAATATAATCTAAAATAGTGTCTTCAATTTTCATTTTCTCCCTTATAACTGAGTTCCTAATTTTTTCTCTTTTTGAAATTCTTGCTGCCCTTCGTATAAAATTGATTTTCGTTGCCAAAAGATACTTATTTGTTTTTGTTGTTAATGGCCAAAGTTCTGCTCCATAAGTAATGATGCTTTTAACAATTGTATGACATATATTCATTTTATTTCGATTGCTTATATTTTTATCCCACAATATTCCATTGAGGTAAGCAATTGCAAATTTTCCTTTATTATTTCTATTTCTTATTTCCTCTTCATAACTCCCATTTTTATTTATTTTAATTCCTAAATATTGTGATCTCACTACAAGATTTTATTGTTTCTCCAGTCTCCAAAATTAAATTTTGTTCTTGTTTCACCAATTGATAATTTTTTTTTCATGTTCAAAATTAATCCCCATTTTTCATATTCTTCTATTAATTTTCTAATCATATATTCTAAATCTTCATAATCTTGTGCAATTAACAATTGATCATCTGCAAAATGTAAGTTGTATAAAGTTTTGTTGTTTGAAATAGGAATTCCCATGCTTGAACATTTTCTACTCCAATTCTTTAATATTTCATGTAGGCTACATATATTTATATTTTAACAGAGTCAGTGATAGACAACAACCTTGATGAAGACCTTTATTTATCGTAAAATCATGTGACAATTTACTGCCAATTTTAATTTTAGACATGCAATTGTCATATAAATTTGTATAGCTTTAATTATAATAGTCATAATTCCCATACGTCTTAAATCAATCCATAGTTTCTCTATAGGGACTATATTATTAATAATATTAACAAGAATATTATAAATTTAATTAAATAAAAATAAAACATAGTTTTATTTTTACATTTTAATTCCATATCTTATGTGGCTTTTTCATCAAGTAAACCCACCCCAACTTCCATCGATTAAGAATATTATAATTTATTGTGGTTGTCACTTTTTATATTTTAATTCTTAAGTGCATAAAAGTTACAGAGTTATCATAAATTTTCAACTTACTTCTTCAGACATTTTACAACAATTATAAATATTTAAATAACAATTTTTTTCAACAAACTGCTTCCACTGAAAGAGTCATATGACTCAATATATTCATAAAATTGATATAAACACTATGTAATAAATTATAACAGTTTTTTAACCTAATATCATATAATAGAACAAAAACTTTTTTTAACTATTTCTAAATCTTCATAACACTGATAACAAAGTATTTTTAAAATATTTAAAATATGTAAAATAAATATATAGATTCTAAAGTATTATTAATCTAAATGTTTCCATTTATTGGATGTAAAAATCTGGAGATAAAACATGACAACCAATTGTTTTTTTTTCACTGTTTTTTGACTGTGTGGTTTTTTTAAAAAATACAATAGGAAGTAACATTAAGAGGTTTGTTGAATAATTAAAACATTTTGTCTGTTCATTCTTACCTCTTAGAGTTGTTTTTCTCGAACATATGTTTCAGAGCTTCTTAGCCCTATCATCAGCAATTACACCTCTGAAACATATGTTCGACAAAAAACAACTCTAAGAGGTAAGAATGAACAGACAAAATGTTTTAATTGTGTATCTTCTCCATTTGCCTGTCTGTTCATCTCTCTTTGGTCCAAAAATTTTCCTAAGAATTTTGTTCTCAAATACTCATAATCTCTTTTCTTCTTAATATTATCAATTGATTAATTTTTTAATATTATTTTGTCCAATTTTTAACCATCTTTTTACCAATTTAGGTTTCAATGTAGACATAATTATTGTTTTGTTTCAATAAGATTGATAGCACAGGTTTTGATGGGGTTATAATTTCTATAACCAATTTAAAGTGAAATGGATTAAAATTACTTTTGTTTCTAGATAGCTGAATGTTGTTATTTCCTCTATGATCTTTTCTCGCAGTCTAGTTTACAGAGGATAGGTAGGTTCTCTGCCGACAATCATAGTTTTCAATTCAAATGAAAATATATAACTATTTGAAGATAATTTTCAGAAGGGACCTCTTGCATGATAATTTATATTCATTGAAAATTTATAAAAAGATAGGTAGTATTTTTTTTTATTGAATGATGCTCTGTAACGTCTCAGATTATTCCTTCACAATTCAAATCTGGGCATGAAATAGCTAATAAATTTTGCTCAAAGGCTGCTTTTCATCCTTTAAGTTCATTTACATGCTATAAATATATGATAAGGACCCCATCTTTATTTCCTACCCAAATAAAATCATACACAGGATTTATATGACCAAAGAAATATCCATCAACCCCAGCAGAATTTTTGAACTTGCAAACCTTGGAACAAGAGGTGAGTATGGTAACCATTAAAACATTTGGTCTGTTCATTCTTACCTCTTAGAGTTGTTTTTGTCGAACATATGTTTCAGAGCTTCTTAGTCCCATCGTCAGCGATTATAGACTGAATTTTCTCATGTATGAATGAACAGACCAAATGTTTTAATTATTGAACAAACATCTTAATTATTAATTAAATAAAAATAAAACATAGTTTTATTTGATTTTCATATTTATTATATAATTCAGTGACAGCTGTTTCGGTACACTGTACCTTCTTCAGACATGTTAACAAATTATGAATTGTGTTCCAACTGATCTAAGCAACAATACAACAATATTTTAATGTTAATATTATTCGTTTTTAAAACACCTTAATGATGGACAAATTATATTTGAAAAGAAAAATATATGCCTAGACTGGGGTTTGAACCCAGGACTTTTGACTTTCTATGTCAATGCTCTTCCATATTTTTCTTTTCAAATATAATTTGTACAACAATATTTATTTAAATTTAACAAAGGGGATTCATTCAAATCAAGTTGAGAATTTAACAGTTTGTTACTACTCTTCAATTTATTTATCTCTACAGCCTCCAAAAGATCTAACTTCTTACCCTTATCACAAACATGTAAAATTTCAAAAAACATCTTAATGTTACTTCCTATTGTATTTTAAAATGGTAACCACTAGTTGTCCTACTTGACAATTTATAGATTTGAATATTACTTATTTATATAATCAAACTTTGAATTCTACAAAACAAGAAGAGATACTAGTTGAAGTTTTATAAAACATTGACAGTTCCTGCATTACTTTATGGGAACGGAACTTGGGTAATAAAATTACAAATATTACAAAGTAGAATACAAAGCATAGAAATGAACTTCCTTAGAAGAACAAAAGGCTACACAAGATTGGATCAGATAAAGAATGTAGATATAAGAACAGAGTTAAATATATATCCACTGAATGAAAAAATCAAAGAGTATAGAGATAAATGGTTTAGACATGTAGAAGGAATGAATGTAACAAGATTGCCAAAAGCAGCATTTATCTTTAAGCCAAGAGGATCAAGGAACATAGGAAGGCCCAGTGAAAAGATGGACAGAACAACTGTGAAGCGGAACAGGCAATCTGCCTAGCCTGTGAAGTGAAGAACTTTCAATTCTATGCAAGTATGAGGGTAAACATTTTCTAAAGTGGATATTAATTTAATTTATATAGTTCATACCCTGATCATGATTGTCATGTTTTTCTCCTGTATTCTATGTGATTGTTTATAGTTCTGTGTGTTGTTTAGGATGAAATTTCTTGACAATAGCAAAATAAAGATTCACAAAAGCATACACACTTACACATATAATCATAAGGAGCACAACAGTAAATACAACACTTAGAAAACTTCCGTCTATGATTGTGTTGCCAGGTGGTGGTCTTCTACGAAGTTTTTTATCTGGATCATCAATTATCTTCTTCATAGCATTGAGTCTTAGTCGTAGCTGTTCTACAGACTCGGTGAGCTCTTCAGTTCCTGAAAATGTTTCACATTTAATTTTTTAACATGAGTTTTACATGGTATAAACAAGCTCTGCTATGAGAGGATTTTAGCTGAGCATTTTTGTTTATTTTAATTATATTTAAAAAGGCATTCCAGTATAAGTAACACGCTAATAACATCTCAATATACCATTTTTCAGAATTATTTAAAAAAAATATGTTGTACATCTTTGCTATAATCCATTTGTAGAGGTAAAAGTACTCTCCAGGAAAATATTTCAAGTACAGTAAGATACTGTACTTTCAGTATGAACCTGAGGAAGAGAATAGTTCCTTGGAGATTGAGATGGAAGCAGAAAATGATGCAGCAATTATTTATTTTTTTCCTAAAGTTAATATCATAAAAATAAAATATACGAGGGTGAATCAAATATAAACCGGAATTATTGTTTACAATTTTATTGAATTAACAAAAAAATACAAAACCACCACCTCATTTTTCTACATAGTCTCCTGCATTTTCAACGCACTTTTGCCATCGAGTTGGCAACTTTTTGATGCTGTCCTTGAAGAATGAGGGATGACGTGTAGTCAGCCAGTTGCGCACGAACTCCTCTACCGCTGCATTGTCACCAAACCACCTTCCTTCCAGGTCTTCTTTCAGTGGCCCAAACAAATGGTCACAGGGTGACAAATCTGGACTGTAAGGAGGATGTTCCAGAGATGTCCAATGCATTTTCGTCAGTGTCCAATGCATTTTTTTGTTCCTGGCTGAGGAGCCAAGGAACCCACCTGGCAGACAATTTTCGGAATTTGAGTTCATCACTGATGATGGCCTGAACACTTCTAAAGCTTATTCCAACGTGTGAAGCAATTTCAGAAATTGTTATGCGCTGATCGTCCTCAATAAGGTTCCGTACAGCACGAATGTTGTCTGCAGTGATGCTTGTTTGTTGCCGTCTTTGGTGGGGCTCATTTTCCACTGAATCCCGGCCCGCTAAAATTTTGCGCCAATCATACACCTTCGTCTTCGAAAGGGCTGCTTCCCCGAACTGCGCACGGAGCCTTCTCAAAATTTCAGAAGGTTTAGTGCCTTCTTTCGCCAAAAACTTAATAATAATGCGTTGCGCAACAGACGTGTGTACCTCTTGCTCGCTCATGGCGTACTGAAGCAACCGGCCGCTCTTCGGAGTGCGACACATCAAGATCCCTACTCCAGACACCCCCACCAACTTTCCATCCAAACCGCAACCTTTGCAGTTCGCTACCAGAGCCTCCAGATACAAATTCCGGTTTATATTTGATCCAGCCTCGTAATTATTGTTAATAATCTATTTTTAGTAGTATATTCATGGGTAGTATTAACATTAACATATTTGTTTGTAATATAATATAATTTTTAAATTATTAATCATATTATGAATATATAATCCAGGTTGAGAAGACAAGCTATAACGGGTGGGGGACCCGACATGCTGACCACATGTCACCTCTACACGGGCTAGATGATCGTCTACCTCTGTGATTAACACGTGTGGATGTGAGGCCAGGAGCCGGATGGTACACCAAGGGCCTTCTAGGCCATGTTTTGCTTGGAGTTATGAATATACAATGTTACTATAATCATAATGTAGTGAATTATTTTTTAAAGATGGTATTAGTGTTCAGATTTTTTTCTCTTTAAAATCTAAGGTCATATAAATACACGTGAGTGTATTTATTTATCTCTTAATTATATGAAATATATTATAAACGAAATTTTGTTAATGACATTTTAATCTAGCATTTTCTTGACAACTGAGTAAAACCAAGAAATCGGAGTTTGAACCAGATATATTCCGAATACGATTTCAAACGCAACCACTTCAGCTAAGTAGGCCTGTCCGGAAAATTCTCCACAATAAATAGGTGTGTATGAAATACGGAGTATATCGAAGTAAATTAATTTTTACGCTTGAAAGTTAAAAAATGTTTATAAGACATTGTTATGTAATTCGTAGAATAGAAAATAAACACAGGCCTACATTTACGCAAATTCCTAAATATTACGAAAAAAGTGAATTGTATTGTTAAAAATTATAAATTAAATTATTGAAGATGATATCAGTTATTTTAAACTTGGCTATGAGCGCCTATCTTCGCGTTTTTAAATATATTTTTTATAAATCTTGGTTTTTTATTTCTTATTTAACCGCAACATAATAAAATTGTCTAATCCACTTTTATAATTGATTACGGTATGTTGCTGATTTAATTAGGATATATTAATTGTAAATTCCACAATATTACATTTTTATTTACAATTACATTTAAAGCGCGTCGTACAATTCTGTATGATGAAAATGTATTTAATAGTCTATTAGAATACTACAGTATACTATTTATTACAATTTTTGCGTTTGCAAAATTTAAATAGGCTTAATTATGGTTTTTAAATATTAATATTTAAATCACTAGATTAAAATAATTCGTATATCTTCTGTTAAATAATTAAAACATATTCTTACATGACACTTTAAAATATACCTATCGCCTATATTTTATTCTAGTCAATAATTCATGCAATTTTAATTCAATTTTGTTTGTGCAGAAGTTTAGGTGATTGTGTATACATTGTTTAAAAAACTTCATCTTACCTGTATTTTCGTCTGCCATGTCGATTTGTGTGGGCATTTTCTTATACAACTTTTAGGAGGCGATAACAAAATAATTTATTTATGTAGGGAAACGAGTTTGAATATTTTCAAAGTTCAATGTACTAAGCTGCAAATAACACATTGTTTCCGTCGATTTTTACTGTACATTTTGTACACGAACTTCCCCTCACGTATGGTACAGATGGATGCTGCGCTTATTGATCTTGCTTATGAGAACATATCTCCATTCGCATCATGTAAGTGAATTTGAAAAATAAATAAAATTAAAAAGTTGTTGTTTTCATTATTTATTTAAACATCGTCCCGATGTAGACCGATGCTTCGCTTTTAAATGTATTAGTCATGTTAAATAGTTCCAATAAGTAATTGTAATACTGGGATGAGTTTTTACATTGCACATTAAAAAAAAAAATATATATAAAATTCAAAATAAATTTGTAGTAACTACAAGTTGAACTTAGTCTCAAATTATAAATAAAAAAGTTGGAAAGTATTCAATATACTTTTAAAAGGGAAGTGACTAATAATACGAGATTTTGAGATTTATAACGCGGATTCTCTAGGTTTATAACTCCTGGTCAGAATGTACACTGTGCGCATTTTAATTAATAAAAATGGCCACTTCCATTTGATGTACTCTTTGGCGAGATATGTATCGATATATACCATTTTAATCAAAATTATTTCGTATTTAATAATAATAATTCTGTTTACTTCACTTAAAAAACATAGCTTTTGTTATTAATATGTTTTGCAAATTTATTGAGTTGACTGCATTGTTTCAAATAATGTAACAGCAGTATTTTATATTTCATGACCGGAAGTTAAATAGTATTCTGTTGGCGATGATATGTGCTAGAAGGGAGCCAGCTGACATTGGCATATTGTGAAGAAATAAAATATAATTTATTTTATTGACACTACAGGAGCTGAACATTTTGCACAATGGTATTAGCAGATTTAGGACGGAAAATAACGTCCGCATTGCGGTCGTTGAGTAATGCTACCGTTATTAATGAAGAGGTAAGAATAAAATATGTCAACACATGAAATTGTTTCACAATTATTTAGATTTCCTATAATTAAAATACAGAAGCTAATATTAGCATATTATATTGTAGCTAATGACTTGGTGTAGATCAAAGAGTAATTCAATTTTTTTTTTCCATGAATTACTTTCTTTATATTGATTTTTTAGCGTATATTTATTATCTGACAATATTAATTTTGTGTAGGCTAGAAAGTAAAATAAATTAAAAATGGCAAATCAAAGTAAATACTTTAAGTAGCCCTTTAGTCAATGTTTAGCGCGAGTAAATATTCTAAATAATGGTGAGCAAATCCAGGGACGCAAGTGAAAATTGTTAAAAAGCAGGTAATCCAGTGGCACTCATGTAAAGGGTTAAATTGGTTAGGTCATATCAAAAGAGGTTATGACAGATTACTTAGTTATGAATGGATGTCAAAGACTGTTATGCAAATATAGTAAAGCTTCTCCAACAACCACCCTTCTTCCAAACTGCTTTTACTCAGCACTGAATATTATTCTCTTAAGGTTAATATATTTTAACCTCTCATTCTGACCAACAGTCACGCTTTTGACCAATTTATAAATATTTCATTCCCTTGAAGACTATTTGGTCATTGTATACTAATTCTAATAAAGTTTGGCTATTCTATGCCAGGATACCACCTGTGAATTTTTTATCGGAGAACAAATGACTGCTAGTGTTATGTTGGCGATTATGGTAACACATTCCCAGTAGAGCCAATTTCCAACATGTATACTCATATACAGTGAGATCAGTATAGCATTGGACAGCAGACACGGTGATTTCACTGTACACTGCTGACGCGGTGATACAACCACATACATTTTCATAACTATTTTACAAATTATCGTACTTACCAATTTTATTGATGCAGGTGCTGGAACAGGGTCATCCGGTTGAAGAGCATATGTCTTAATTATTTTATATGGATGTAACTTTAACAATTTAGTATTTTTTATACATAGCCTTAATAAATTCCTACTTGTTGCGAAAGGTGCCTAAGTGGTTTTCTAGGAGACTGTTCCAATCAATAACAGATGTCATCTATTGTTTCTTTTTATGTGAACACTATCGGCTTGTGTGTCTCAATAATTCCCATTGCATGAAATTTGTTGTACAGATTATGGACTGTTGAACATGATGGAATTTTTACACCCGGGAATCGTATTTCAGAGAGTTTTCGTACTTGGCTGGCAGACTGAGTTAACAAAAATTGATCATAAATAAATACACGTTCAGTAGAAAAAATTATTAGTTATTACCCAGTTTACACTCATCACATGCCATTCAGTTCACAAGGAAAAGCGAGTGCCTTATCCATTCGAAGCATACAATCTGACTGCGACGTGAATGTGTGGGATGTACTCGTAAATGGCTAAGTCGTACACATTTCAAGTCCCGTACCTGCACGTGTAAGCCTTTGTCATCGCACATCACAAACCGTGCATCTGCCATTCAATGCTATACTGATCGCACTGTATAAGGTGATTTGGAAAAATTCTAGTATTTGTTGCTCACAAATTTTTCTAAGTTCTACAGAATCACAGTGTACATGCACGAGATGTGTAAATGCTTAATGTAGCTCCCACTAGTTGGCAGTGAAATTGGTGTTACCATCTATTGCAATAAATTCCCATATTAATATTTTAATTTTAGGAGGTGATATTTTGAGGTTATTTTAATTATATTATTTTTAGTCTGATCATCTTACTCAATATTAATGTTGATTTGTTCTTGAACATGTTTTAAAACAATTCTGTTTTATCGTCAGCTTGTCCAGACTATTTGATTTATGTTGCATTATGTTGCACAACCTGGATGTCGATGTCAGCTCCGTCCTGTGGTTGGCCAAAGAACCTCCAAACAAGGTCACGCTCCGTCGGTATTTCAAAATTCATAACTCTGTTTTTGTTCTTCTGAATATAAATTTTTTTCCAAATAGTCAGCTCTTTTGTATTTTCTAACTGTTTTAATAATTTAGTGTCTGAATTTATACTATGTTTTTCAGACCAAACATGAGCAGCAACTGCAGATTTTTTTATTTCCCCTTTTTAATATTTCTTATGTGTTCTTTGGTTCTAATTTTTAGGTTTCTTTTTTGTTTTTCCTATATATATCTTTTCACAACCCATGCATTCAATTTGATATATTCCTGACTTTTTATTTTTATCAACCAACAAAAATGAAAAAACTTCATTAGAAGTGCAGTTGAGCCAAAAGTTGTAAAAATGTTTAAAGACTTGTTGCAAAATGTTTAAAATAATTTGAAACATTATTACAAAAGGTAAAATAGGTTCATCTGTTCTAATCTCAGACACAAGAACTTGCATCTCCAGCATAACACTTTTCAGAAACTAATTAAAAAAATATAATAGATTTTGACTAAAAAATCTTAAAAATCAACCAGTTATATGGTTTCTTCTTTCTCTTGATTTTTTTTTTTCAATTATGAAGTTACGAGGTTTTGATTGCCACCCTACGATATCCTTTTCAGAATATTCCTTTCAAAATTGTTCAGTTTATTTTCATCAAATTTAGTTATAAGCATGATTCACTTCCATACATCAAGACTAGTTTTGCCAGATGTTATAACCTGATTTGAGTACTGTAAGTAAAATGTTTTGTTTTAAAATATTTTACAAGACTATAATAACACCTGTATGCACTCTGAATTCGCTTTTAATGGATGGGAAATGAGGTACATGTTTGTGTTACAGGTATTGAATGCTATGCTGAAGGAGATATGTACAGCCCTTCTGGAAGCTGATGTCAATATTCTACTTGTCAAGAAATTGAGAGAAAATGTCCGAGCTGTTATTGATTTTGATGAGATGGCAGGTGGTCTCAATAAAAGACGTATGATTCAGAGCGCTGTGTTTAAGGAGTTGGTTAAGGTGAGGAAATATGAAACCATCAATCTTTCCTGTTTTTTCTAATGTAGTCAAAGTCATACACCATTTTTGGTTTTTTTATGGATACATTCAATTTATGAAACTAGAATTGACCTCAAATCAGGCAGCTATCTTTCTTCATTGAAAGGTCAGTAATTAAATTCCAGATACCACCTGAAAATTAATATATTGTTGATAAACATAACTAAAGAGAAAAATTTCTGCCTGAACTGAGTTTGAACCCTGGACTAGGAATCAAATCCTGATTCAATCCGTTGCTGTGGCGTAGTCGGTAGAGTCCCTACCTTTCATTCAGGTGACCTGGGTTCGATTCCTGGTGGGGTAAGGGATTTTTTAAATATCAACCTTGGGACTGGGTGTGTGTCATGTCCTAGTTGTATCCATTGGGTTTAATTCCTCTAAAAAAAAAGAAAAATCCTAGTTCAGGCAGAATTATTTAACTCTTTAATTATCTTTAACAGTCAAGGGAACTGTTCACTGAACTAATTCTCATTTAATCTTAGTAGGAAGTAACACTATGGAGTATTAATAATTAAATATTAAAAATATGTCCACCGCTGTGGTCTCAAGGTCTTGTCACACAGCGGGCCCAGGTTCGATCCCCAGTCAGGACAAGTTTCCTGAGTGAGGTTTTTTCAGAGTTTTTCCTCATCTGTAAGACAAATGTCAGGAAACCTTAAGGCCCAAACGGTTCCCGAACATCATATGGCCACCATAATCATAAAAAAGGTTGAACCATCTATGGATGTGAAACCTGGACATTTACAAAGGCAGATAGTAAAAACAAATAGAGGCTGCTGAAATGAAAATGTTGAGAGCAATAGCAGGATACCAAAGAACCGAAAAACGAAGATATAAGAACAGAACTTAATATATTTAATCTCTGTGAAAGAATAAAATATTATCAAAAGCTTATCTTCAGCACGTATTACGAATGAATGAACAGTGCATACCAAGAAGAATGTATAATTATAAACCAAAAGGGAGAAGATTGTTGGGAAGACCATTGAAGATATGGAAGGACCAATTCGACCTATAATGAGATCGGAACAGGCCATTGGGCTTAATCCTTGTTGTTGATGATGATGATGATGACCATAAACTGATAAACTGAGTCTGCAATTGTAAATGGGGCTTCTAAGTATTCAAAGGCTTGTAGGGCTGTAAAATATAGACCTAAAATAACTGTTAGGAATAGTCCTTGAAGAGCTTGACTATAATTATTCTCTAGTAATCTGTAATGTGCTCAAGTAATTCATTCATATTCGTCTTAGTTTAAGGACTCTCCTGGCGCATCATCACCCATCATATCATCGGGGCAGAGTAACCCAGCCTTCCAGGCTCCCCAACATCAGAAGTGGGTTACAGTTATGCCAATGCCAGGAGAGAACACCAGAAATGTCAAAAATGACAACCTGAGTCATTGAAAAAAACATTTTAAATATCACCTCACCTCTTATTTTGTCTTCTTTTTAGACTGGTTTCGGAATAATTATTTCATTGTCAGTATTTTCACCACCATTATGTCGTGGTGATGCACTGCTTCTTACTCCATCTGTTAGCAGACCAATGAACCTCCAAATCATATCACATACCCTGGGAATTTCAATAATTCCGATTTCTCCTTCTTGTTTTTTTAATGTAGATATTTTCCCAGGGGACATGCCATAGTGTAGGTGGTTAAGGCAATATGCTGCAAGCCGGAAGGTCAGAGTTTGAATCCCAATGGGGTTAGGATTTTGAAACTAACCCTAACTTCTGGCAGCACTATAGTCCTGTGGTCGATTCAACCTCTAATGGAAATGAGTACCACACACTTGTTCTAGGCGTAAAGGCGGCTGTCATGCAGGGCTGACAACCTGGCTGATATCTGGTGCTGGTTATCTAAAAAATTGGAACCTTTAAACTCCTACTTCTAATGGTCCAATTTTGTTGCTTTCTGTCATTTTCAGTGACTACAAGATAGAATCAAATGAAGATACGTAAAAAAAATTAGAAAATATTTTCATGAGAACAACCTCAATGTCTTAGATCCTTTGGAATTTTCTAAAAAGGATGAAGAAACAATTAAAATAAAATTCAATAGTACTGATACTAGGCTTTCTGATCTACATCTGACCAAGAAAAGATTCATTATTAAAAATTTTAATGGGAAGTAACCAAAAATGTGGGGCACGCCGTAGCATAGTGGTTAAGGCACTGAGCTACAAGCTGGAGGGTCGAGGGTTCAAGTCCCGTTGGGGTCAGGATTTTTAAACTGACCCAAACCCTCTGGCGGCACTATGGCCCTGGGGACGACTCAGCCTCTAACTAAAATGAGTACCAGACGCTTGTTCTGGGGGTAAAGGCGGCCGTCACGCAGGGCTGACAACCTGGCTGACGTAAAGTGCCGATTGTCTAGAAAAAGTGGGAGCCTTAACCTCCTACTACCCCAAGGGCCTCCGGGTCTGTTGTGGGATCACTTTACTTTACTTTAGTAACCAAAAATGTTTGTACAAAGTGTCATTCAAACATCTAAATAATAAATTTAGTAAATTATATGTTGGGATATTCATGTTGTTGAATTGATTTTGTTGTTTGGTTTCAGCTTGTGGATCCAGGGGTGAAAGCTCATCAGCCCATTAAAGGGAAACCCAACATAATTATGTTTGTAGGTCTACAAGGTTCTGGAAAAACCACCACATGTACCAAGTTGGCATACCATTATCAGAAGAAGAATTGGAAAGCTTGTCTAGTGTGTGTGCTGATACTTTCCGTGCTGGTGCTTATGATCAGCTGAAACAGAATGCCACAAAGGCCAGAATTCCATTCTATGGAAGGTATCTATTAATTTTTTTATATTCCATGATGCAACAGGGCTAGAAGATCCTTGTAACAGCTTGCTGCTGGCCTCACTTCACCACACGTGTCACTCACTTCCCCATCAATATGTAGGTGACACATAATCAGCATGTTGTGCTCCCCAGTTATTATAGCTTTATTAACACATTGGTGATGGGCCATGGAGATCTCCATGTTTAAATGTTTAGCACTAGACGACCGGGCATGGAGATTTCTTTTTTTACATTCTGTATGGTTTCCCTGTCTCTTCGCTTTTGAAAGAGGCATGCAATTTTGTTTTTTCTCATTGTGAAATCAATTTTAGTTGTTTTTTACTCCTCTCTTCTCTTTCATGAAATTTCCATCTTTACAGAAAGTGGTGAAATATGGAATTTTAGTGCTGGTAGTTAGGCAATTACGGGATATGTATGTAACCTGTAAATATATGTTGCAGAGGGGAAAAATGAGGAGAAACACTAATTTGCGTTCTGGAGCCGAATTTATATCTGTGGCATCATGTCAACCAGGATAATTATTATAATAGTGTGGCTATAGCTGAAAATTTGCTCGAAAGAAAGACGAGAGTTTGTGGCAATAAGGATTAACAGAGGGGTTCCAAAATCATTTGTGGAAGCAGCAAATATACTCAAACCAGGAGAAACCAGGGGGAACTTTTGCTTCAAACATGGAAAGATAAAAGAGTCTTAAGAATGGTTAGCACATTACATCAGGCAACACGAGACTGGGAGGGGTAAAGTTGTAAAAATTCCTTATTGAATACTTCAATATAACAAGTATGTGAAGGGCATAGACAGGGCTGACCAGTACGTATCATATTACTACATCCTTAGAAAAACAGTGAAATGGAGCAAGAAAGTTGTATTATGGCTTCTGAATTGTGCACTCTTTAATGCATTCAGAATCTATAAATTTCAAAACCCTAACAACAAAATGTCAAACAGTCTCTTGTTTGGCAGTCGTGAAATTAGGAACAGATGACTGGGAAGAGGAAGAAAGACAGAGGGAAAAGGAAACCACTTCTAAGACATCACTTCAAAACCCACCAGGGAGGCTGAGACGAAGAAACATAAATTATCACGAATTGTGACTGGAAAGAAAAAAAACCCCTCCAAACCTTGTTGCGTTTGCAGTGAACACAAGAAAAGAAACTCACTATAATATTGACGATTTTTATTATTAATTTAACACTTCTCATAGAAGGATAAATTATATTTTGAAGAGAAAAATTTTCGCCTAGACTGGGACTCGAACCCGGGACCCTTGGCCAAGGGTCCCGGGTTCGAGTCCCAGTCTAGGCGAAAATTTTTCTCTTCAAATATAACTCACTATATATGCTCTTTTGCAATGTGCCTTTATATAAAGGGGAATATTTCCAACGCTATCACATCTTCCATTTATACTAGAAGGTCTGGTGAGAACACTAATAAAGAATTACTTATGTATTATTGTTATTGACTGTAAATATATTGATGTGAAAACCACACTGTGCTAGCGCGGTTTAAAATTTAAAAGTCCACCCCACTGACAGAAATGTCCGGTCTAGCAGAGGTAGGTGGAACGCACAGCTGTCAGTCACCAATGTGTTAAGCAACACATGGATTTTTGTCAGTTCTGATTATTTTTGTAGAAGATGGCATGCATTGCATCATTACCAACTTACATTCTACTGTATTAGAGTTAGGTAATATTGTGATATGCTTTTCGGTGCCATATGAATCCTAACAGCTAAGAAAAATATTCAATTGAACTTTTATAGAAAAGGTTTAATTCAAGATTTAAATTAAAATGTTTTACTATATTAGAGGAAGGTACTTTAGACAAAAATCAGGACTTGCAATGGGAAATCCATTATCACCATTCTTAGCAGACATGTTTATGGGGAACTTTGAATGTCATGTAACCAAAGCACATCCTTTGATGTTTAAATTTTGGAGAAGATACGTAGATGATATCATAGCAATAGTAAAAGAGAAACAATTAGAAGATGCCATTAAACTGTTAAATATTCAAAATAAAACAATCAATAAAAACCAACAAAAATGAAAAAATTGAAGACTGCAAAAAATCGGGAATTTATCAAATTAATTGTAAAGATTGTGAAAAGATATACATAGGAAAAACAAAAAGGAATCTAAATACAAGATTAAAAGAACACCTCAGAAATGTTAAAAATGGAGAAACCGAAAAATCTGCAATAGCTGCACATGCCTGGTCAGAAAAACATAGAATAGAAACCAAAACAAATTACTTAAACAATTGGAAAAACCGAAGGAACTCACAATTTGGGAAAAAATTTACATATGCAAGAATGAAAATACAACTATGAATTTTGAAATACCCGGTTATAAAGAAAGAGGCCTGATTTGGAAATTCTTCGGTCGGCCACCAGATGGCGCGGAGGTCAGTCTGCAGGATAGAAGGCCGTTGGACGTCAGTTGTGAACATGACGCAGCATTGACAATGTCACGAATTACGTGAAGAAACCCTGGGTCTGCTATAAATTATGAAGTATGAGGTGAGTGAAATGATAAAAAATAAACAATAAAACAATCAAATTTACAATGGAAATAGAAAATAATCATGAAATACCATTTTTAGACCTTAAATTGATTAGGAATGAAGAAAAAAAGAAAATAGAATTTGGAATCTACAGAAAAGAAACTCACATCGACAATTATATAAAAGCTACTGGATTTAACCATTTTTCACACAAACAGGCAGTATTTAATAGTTTAACACACAGACTTGTGAATGTCCCCATGAGCAAAGAAAATTACAATAAAGAGAAAGAACACATCATAAAAATTGCGAAGGATAATGGTTTTCAAGAGAAGATGATACACAAGAAAATAAATAAATTTAAAGAACAAAAAATCACTAATGAAAGTACTCTTCACACAGATGAAAATATTGGCAAAAAATTCAAGAAGTTCACATACCATCCTTTAGTATTTGACAAGTTCCAAAAAATTCTTCAACAAATTCAACATTAAATTAGCACCGAAAAATGATTACAGCTTGGATAATTTAATAAAAACCAACAAAAATGAAAAGATTGAAGATGGCAAAAAATCGGGAATTTATCAAATTAATTGTAAAGATTGTGAAAAGATATACATAGGAAAAACAAAAAGGAATTTAAATACAAGATTAAAAAGAACACCTCAGAAATGTTAAAAATGGAGAAACCGAAAAATCTGCAATAGCTGCACATGCCTGGTCAGAAAAACATAGAATAGAAACCAAAACAAAATTACTTAAACAATTGGAAAAACCGAAGGAACTCACAATTTGGGAACAAATTTACATATGCAAGAATGAAAATACAACTATGAATTTTGAAATATCCGGTTATAAGGAGAGAGGACTGATTAGGAAATTTGTCAGTCAGCCATCAGATGGCGCGGAGGTCAGTCTGCAGGATAGAAGGCCGTTGGACGTCAGTTGAACGTGACACAGCATTGAGAATGTCACAAAAGTTGTGATGAAACCTAGGTCTGCAAGAAGTTATGAAGTATGAGGTGAGTGAAATAATAAAAAATAAACAATATTAAAATGTTTTACACCTTACCTCACCTCATATCCAGTCTCCTAATTAAAGCGGTCTCAAAGCTTGGGCAGCTTCATCTTCAGTAATTTCTCGTCGACTGATGTTAAATATCTAATTGATACAAAAGCTAGTCTAATTAAACAAAAAGAACTCACGATTTGGGAAAAAATCCACATTAAAAAAAGGGTAAAAAGACTTATGAACTTTGAAATTCCTGGGGATTCTGATTTGGTCTGGACGTTAATCGGTCCACCAACAAAGGGAGGAAGAAACAGTTCTCCTGATCAGCATAACATCAGTCGACAAGAAATTACTGAAGATGAAGCTTCCCAAGCTTCGAAAACAGTTTAATTAAAAGACTGGATTTGAAGTGAGATATAAAACATTTTAATTTAAATTTTAAATTATTAAATGTTAATACTGGAAACTTTTCAGTATTAACTCTTAGTAATCAAGTTATAAGAATTAGAGTATAACTAAGTCTAATAAGCGTCTATCTCAGAAAAATTATTGATGAACTAAATAATAATAATTATTATTATTATTATTTATTTGATGTTTTTATTATTAATTAACACTTTTCACTTTTTCTTTTTAATTCTGCCCGAGGGCAGGTCCTTCACTGCAATCATAGCATTTTCATGCTATGCTTTGCGGCTTTACTAGGGAATTACAGGTGTGGTAGCTTCTCGTTGCTTTCCACACCGGTGATGGATGATGATGATAATGATAAGGATGATGATGATGTCCGGATGATTTTCGGGGACCGTTGGGCCCTAAGATTCCTGACATTTGTCTTACAGGTGAAGAAAAACCCCAAAGACAACCTCACCCAGGAGCCTGTCCTGACCGGGAATCAAACCTGGGCCCGGTGCATGACAAGGCAGCACACTACCTCTAGACCACAGCGGTGGACACTTCTCACTTCAAGGATAAATTATATTTGAAGAGAAAAATTATACGCTCAACTGGGGTTTGAACCCAGGACCATTGGCTTTCTAGGCCAATGCTCTATCTCTGAGCTACCTGAAAAACTCCTATCTAAACGCAAATTTTTCTCTTATATGTTGAAGTGTTAAATTAAGTGAGAAGTTAAATATATGTTAGAAATAACACTATCAGATTTACTTTAATTATCATATTTGAAGAGAAAAATTATACGCTCAGACCGGGACTTGAACCCGGGACCCTTGGTTCTCTAGACCAAGTGCTCTACCAACTGAGCTACCTGAGACAAGTACCGATCTAAACGCAAATCTTTCTCTTATACATTGTAATTCCCTTCCAACAAATGCTCTGAAGCCATGCTTCTATCTTGCAAATGTCGGCTCCTTTATTAAGAAGACATATTTGGGAATTATACATTACAGCCAGTACGGCTTTTTCATGTTTTAATAATTGATTTCGTACATCTCATTGATGGATAAATCATATTTGAAGAGAAAAATTATACGCTCAGACCGGGACTTGAACCCGGGACCCTTGGTTCTCTAGACCAAGTGCTCTACCAACTGAGCTACCTGAGACAAGTACCGATCTAAACGCAAATCTTTCTCTTATACATTGTAATTCCCTTCCAACAAATGCTCTGAAGCCATGCTTCTATCTTGCAAATGTCGGCTCCTTTATTAAGAAGACATATTTGGGAATTATACATTACAGCCAGTACGGCTTTTTTCATGTTTTAATAATTGATTTCGTACATCTCATTGATGGATAAATCATATTTGAAGAGAAAAATTATACGCTCAGACCGGGACTTGAACCCGGGACCCTTGGTTCTCTAGACCAAGTGCTCTACCAACTGAGCTACCTGAGACAAGTACCGATCTAAACGCAAATCTTTCTCTTATACATTGTAATTCCCTTCCAACAAATGCTCTGAAGCCATGCTTCTATCTTGCAAATGTCGGCTCCTTTATTAAGAAGACATATTTGGGAATTATACATTACAGCCAGTACGGCTTTTTCATGTTTTAATAATTGATTTCGTACATCTCATTGATGGATAAATCATATTTGAAGAGAAAAATTATACGCTCAGACCGGGACTTGAACCCGGGACCCTTGGTTCTCTAGACCAAGTGCTCTACCAACTGAGCTACCTGAGACAAGTACCGATCTAAACGCAAATCTTTCTCTTATACATTGTAATTCCCTTCCAACAAATGCTCTGAAGCCATGCTTCTATCTTGCAAATGTCGGCTCCTTTATTAAGAAGACATATTTGGGAATTATACATTACAGCCAGTACGGCTTTTTTCATGTTTTAATAATTGATTTCGTACATCTCATTGATGGATAAATCATATTTGAAGAGAAAAATTATACGCTCAGACCGGGACTTGAACCCGGGACCCTTGGTTCTCTAGACCAAGTGCTCTACCAACTGAGCTACCTGAGACAAGTACCGATCTAAACGCAAATCTTTCTCTTATACATTGTAATTCCCTTCCAACAAATGCTCTGAAGCCATGCTTCTATCTTGCAAATGTCGGCTCCTTTATTAGAAGACATATTTGGGAATTATACATTACAGCCAGTACGGCTTTTTTCATGTTTTAATAATTGATTTCGTACATCTCATTGATGGATAAATCATATTTGAAGAGAAAAATTATACGCTCAGACCGGGACTTGAACCCGGGACCCTTGGTTCTCTAGACCAAGTGCTCTACCAACTGAGCTACCTGAGACAAGTACCGATCTAAACGCAAATCTTTCTCTTATACATTGTAATTCCCTTCCAACAAATGCTCTGAAGCCATGCTTCTATCTTGCAAATGTCGGCTCCTTTATTAAGAAGACATATTTGGGAATTATACATTACAGCCAGTACGGCTTTTTTCATGTTTTAATAATTGATTTCGTACATCTCATTGATGGATAAATCATATTTGAAGAGAAAAATTATACGCTCAGACCGGGACTTGAACCCGGGACCCTTGGTTCTCTAGACCAAGTGCTCTACCAACTGAGCTACCTGAGACAAGTACCGATCTAAACGCAAATCTTTCTCTTATACATTGTAATTCCCTTCCAACAAATGCTCTGAAGCCATGCTTCTATCTTGCAAATGTCGGCTCCTTTATTAAGAAGACATATTTGGGAATTATACATTACAGCCAGTACGGCTTTTTTCATGTTTTAATAATTGATTTCGTACATCTCATTGATGGATAAATCATATTTGAAGAGAAAAATTATACGCTCAGACCGGGACTTGAACCCGGGACCCTTGGTTCTCTAGACCAAGTGCTCTACCAACTGAGCGAACCTGAGACAAGTACCGATCTAAACGCAAATCTTTCTCTTATACATTGTAATTCCCTTCCAACAAATGCTCTGAAGCCATGCTTCTATCTTGCAAATGTCGGCTCCTTTATTAAGAAGACATATTTGGGAATTATACATTACAGCCAGTACGGCTTTTTTTCATGTTTTAATAATTGATTTCGTACATCTCATTGATGGATAAATCATATTTGAAGAGAAAAATTATACGCTCAGACCGGGACTTGAACCCGGGACCCTTGGTTCTCTAGACCAAGTGCTCTACCAACTGAGCTACCTGAGACAAGTACCGATCTAAACGCAAATCTTTCTCTTATACATTGTAATTCCCTTCCAACAAATGCTCTGAAGCCATGCTTCTATCTTGCAAATGTCGGCTCCTTTATTAAGAAGACATATTTGGGAATTATACATTACAGCCAGTACGGCTGCTTGCAAGATAGAAGCATGGCTTCAGAGCATTTGTTGGAAGGGAATTACAATGTATAAGAGAAAGATTTGCGTTTAGATCGGTACTTGTCTCAGGTAGCTCAGTTGGTAGAGCACTTGGTCTAGAGAACCAAGGGTCCCGGGTTCAAGTCCCGGTCTGAGCGTATAATTTTTCTCTTCAAATATGATTTATCCATCAATGAGATGTACGAAATCAATTATTAAAACATGAAAAAAGCCTAGCCGACATTTGCAAGATAGAAGCATGGCTTCAGAGCATTTGTTGGAAGGGAATTACAATGTATAAGAGAAAGATTTGCGTTTAGATCGGTACTTGTCTCAGGTAGCTCAGTTGGTAGAGCACTTGGTCTAGAGAACAAGGGTCCCGGGTTCAAGTCCCGGTCTGAGCGTATAATTTTTCTCTTCAAATATGATTTATCCATCAATGAGATGTACGAAATCAATTATTAAAACATGAAAAAAGCCGTACTGGCTGTAATGTATAATTCCCAAATATGTCTTCTTAATAAAGGAGCCGACATTTGCAAGATAGAAGCATGGCTTCAGAGCATTTGTTGGAAGGGAATTACAATGTATAAGAGAAAGATTTGCGTTTAGATCGGTACTTGTCTCAGGTAGCTCAGTTGGTAGAGCACTTGGTCTAGAGAACCAAGGGTCCCGGGTTCAAGTCCCGGTCTGAGCGTATAATTTTTCTCTTCAAATATGATTTATCCATCAATGAGATGTACGAAATCAATTATTAAAACATGAAAAAAGCCGTACTGGCTGTAATGTATAATTCCCAAATATGTCTTCTTAATAAAGGAGCCGACATTTGCAAGATAGAAGCATGGCTTCAGAGCATTTGTTGGAAGGGAATTACAATGTATAAGAGAAAGATTTGCGTTTAGATCGGTACTTGTCTCAGGTAGCTCAGTTGGTAGAGCACTTGGTCTAGAGAACCAAGGGTCCCGGGTTCAAGTCCCGGTCTGAGCGTATAATTTTTCTCTTCAAATATGATTTATCCATCAATGAGATGTACGAAATCAATTATTAAAACATGAAAAAAGCCGTACTGGCTGTAATGTATAATTCCCAAATATGTCTTCTTAATAAAGGAGCCGACATTTGCAAGATAGAAGCATGGCTTCAGAGCATTTGTTGGAAGGGAATTACAATGTATAAGAGAAAGATTTGCGTTTAGATCGGTACTTGTCTCAGGTAGCTCAGTTGGTAGAGCACTTGGTCTAGAGAACCAAGGGTCCCGGGTTCAAGTCCCGGTCTGAGCGTATAATTTTTCTCTTCAAATATGATTTATCCATCAATGAGATGTACGAAATCAATTATTAAAACATGAAAAAAAGCCGTACTGGCTGTAATGTATAATTCCCAAATATGTCTTCTTAATAAAGGAGCCGACATTTGCAAGATAGAAGCATGGCTTCAGAGCATTTGTTGGAAGGGAATTACAATGTATAAGAGAAAGATTTGCGTTTAGATCGGTACTTGTCTCAGGTAGCTCAGTTGGTAGAGCACTTGGTCTAGAGAACCAAGGGTCCCGGGTTCAAGTCCCGGTCTGAGCGTATAATTTTTCTCTTCAAATATGATTTATCCATCAATGAGATGTACGAAATCAATTATTAAAACATGAAAAAAAGCCGTACTGGCTGTAATGTATAATTCCCAAATATGTCTTCTTAATAAAGGAGCCGACATTTGCAAGATAGAAGCATGGCTTCAGAGCATTTGTTGGAAGGGAATTACAATGTATAAGAGAAAGATTTGCGTTTAGATCGGTACTTGTCTCAGGTAGCTCAGTTGGTAGAGCACTTGGTCTAGAGAACCAAGGGTCCCGGGTTCAAGTCCCGGTCTGAGCGTATAATTTTTCTCTTCAAATATGATTTATCCATCAATGAGATGTACGAAATCAATTATTAAAACATGAAAAAAGCCGTACTGGCTGTAATGTATAATTCCCAAATATGTCTTCTTAATAAAGGAGCCGACATTTGCAAGATAGAAGCATGGCTTCAGAGCATTTGTTGGAAGGGAATTACATGTATAAGAGAAAGATTTGCGTTTAGATCGGTACTTGTCTCAGGTAGCTCAGTTGGTAGAGCACTTGGTCTAGAGAACCAAGGGTCCCGGGTTCAAGTCCCGGTCTGAGCGTATAATTTTTCTCTTCAAATATGATTTATCCATCAATGAGATGTACGAAATCAATTATTAAAACATGAAAAAAGCCGTACTGGCTGTAATGTATAATTCCCAAATATGTCTTCTTAATAAAGGAGCCGACATTTGCAAGATAGAAGCATGGCTTCAGAGCATTTGTTGGAAGGGAATTACAATGTATAAGAGAAAGATTTGCGTTTAGATCGGTACTTGTCTCAGGTAGCTCAGTTGGTAGAGCACTTGGTCTAGAGAAACCAAGGGTCCCGGGTTCAAGTCCCGGTCTGAGCGTATAATTTTTCTCTTCAAATATGATTTATCCATCAATGAGATGTACGAAATCAATTATTAAAACATGAAAAAAGCCGTACTGGCTGTAATGTATAATTCCCAAATATGTCTTCTTAATAAGGAGCCGACATTTGCAAGATAGAAGCATGGCTTCAGAGCATTTGTTGGAAGGGAATTACAATGTATAAGAGAAAGATTTGCGTTTAGATCGGTACTTGTCTCAGGTAGCTCAGTTGGTAGAGCACTTGGTCTAGAGAACCAAGGGTCCCGGGTTCAAGTCCCGGTCTGAGCGTATAATTTTTCTCTTCAAATATGATTTATCCATCAATGAGATGTACGAAATCAATTATTAAAATTACTTTAATTATATTTGAGTTTGAGTTAAACAACTCAAATATAATTAAATGAGAAGTGTTAAATTAATAATAGAAACATCAAAAGAATCCCTACTGGCTTTATAAAGTAGTGTTTAAATTCCTGATAAGTCTTCTTAAACAAGAAGCTGTCTTTTGCATGATTGAGCAACTGGCGATAAGAGAAAAATTTGCATTTAGATTGGAGTTTCTCAGGTAGTTGTGTAGTAGAACATTGGCTAGAAAGCCAAAGGTCCTGGGTTTAAACCCCAGTCTGTGTGTATAATTTTTCTCTTCAAAAATTATTTATTTATTTATAAACAGGTTTATAATATAATCAAACATCTTCCTATGCCCAAAGCATTTTAAATTTTTATCTTCATTCTCCATTTTTCTCTATCTTCCCATTCCAATTCTTCCAGACCTATCTCCCTCATACCTGTTCCTATAACACCCATCCATTTAAATCTAGGTCGACCTCTCTTTCCTTTCCCATATGGTATCCATTACAAAGTTTGTAATAATAATAAAACATTAATTTACTGGTTTCAATCATAGTAAAAGTTTATCATAAGTAATGCCACGAGTGATTTCCAATTTATCTAGAGAATTTGGAAATCAAGAGTGGCATTTGTTAGGACTATTTAACGAATAAAATTAAGCTGTTTACTCACAAATCATTATTTAACTATAGTTATTTTAAAATATTTATATATTTAATGTAAACGGCGATGTTTGAAAACAAATGAGAAACGATAGGTATGCTTCTACTGCTTCTTTTGTTTATCACTGCAACCAGATCATACTATTTATTGCCAAAGGAACGCAATATTGTAAGGAGGAGCTTTCTTTGATATGGTAATTATAACACTGATAAATATTTGGTGAAACACGACTCTGATTGGTTGTAAAACAGAAATCATTGAAACGTGATTGGTCATTGACTCCCATTTGTGGCATGAGTTAAATAGTCTTCTTAATATTAATTTAATAATAATAATAATAATGTTTTGGTTGCAGTTATACTGAGGTAGATCCTGTTGTAATAGCACAGGATGGTGTGGAGATGTTCAAAAAGGAAGGTTTTGAAATAATTATTGTAGATACTAGTGGCAGACACAAACAGGAAGAATCATTGTTTGAAGAAATGTTACAAGTTTCTAATGCAATTGTAAGTATTTTAATCAAAACTATTTTAATATTTACATCCTTCTTCTAACAAGGATTTAACCGTATTGGCTCATTCCAACTCCAAGTATCATAGCTGCTGTGTCTGTCTCTTTCATGGGCATCCTCGATCTCCTTTTTCTCCTCTCGGATGATAGTTCAGACTTTTGCTAGGCAATCTGTTGGTATCCATTCTGCAGACAGTTCATACCATTTTCTCCCCTACTTTTCTATTTTATCTGTGAAACTGAATATTCGTAGTTCTTTATGAATATCTTCACTTCGTTTTTTTTATCCATTAAAGTATATCCTACCACAAATTGTAAATATTTCATTTCTGTGGCTTCTATTATTTTAATTGTCTGTTTATCCAGAGTCCATATTTCTGAGCCAATACTTTATAAAATTTTAAATGTGTTTCTCTTCTTACTTTCTTTCCCAGTGTTCTTTTAAGGGTGCCACATAAATATTTCCATTTCATATTTAATTTAACCCTTTCAGTTGGAAGCAGTAGATTATCTCATCCTGTGAATGAATAATTCAGCAAGTGAACAATATAGTGGATCAGATCATGGTCCACTTGATAACAAATCCTGTTTCTTTATGGCCTTGGCATAATGAAATATGAATGTTCTAACAATTGTCACCAAATGTGCCATTGATTTTGTTACCCAACCACTTGGCTCACTAAATAAAATATCATGATGAATTGAATAAGATTATAAGTATTTTTACAATTGGTAATTTACCAAATGATGGTGGCACTGGTGCTGGTGCAGTATGTCCACTTTTTTCCTTTTATCGTAAACTAAACACAAATTCAACAAACTTTGATGGCGAAATTCTAGCAATTTTCTTAAGTTTACAAAATCTTTTATATCACATCCAAAAATTTACAAAAGTTGTAATTCTATGTGACTCCAAAGCAGCCATTCTTGCTATAACACGAGACACAACACCCAAAAGCATCAAAATTATCGAATGTCACAAAATGATAAAACATTTATCCCGTCTACATAAAAAAGTTGTACTTCAATGGATTCCGGCCCATTGTGGAGTGACAGGCAATGAAATAGCCGATTTTCTAGCCAAGAAGGGTAGCAAAATTGTTTCAAACCCAACTTCTGCTCCAGTTTCCTTTCACTCTATCAAAAGAATTATCTCAAATAAATACATCAATAAACTTAGAGAAGAATACACCACCAAAACATCTGGAAAGGAATGGGAAAATCTACAAGCTTATGACATTACTACATTACAAAGAAAATCTGCAGTAGCAACATTCAGACTGCTAACGGGACATGACTGCTTGAATAAACACCTACACAGAATTGGCATAACAGATTCACCTAAATGCCCTTTTTGCAATTTAAATGAAGATATGGAAAGAAACCATCTCCTCCGTTGTCCAGCTTTTGTAGAAGAGACCAGCCTTTCTGCTAAATATTGGAGTGCAAGAGAGCGAATGATTTCATTATCAAGTGCTCGACATTAGATACCAACCAACCAACCAACCACAATTGGTAATTCATTTAAAATTTAATAAAACGGCCTTGCTGTAATATAAAATACACTGAGTTAAATATTTCACCTTTTTTTTTTAACTTTTATAGGAATTAATCACTATGAGGTTTAATTTATGGTGAAATTAAATATTTCTTACCTCTCCTCATATAAATTTTCTAAGTAGATCGCGATTTCGAGACTACAACTGTCTCATCCTCAGAACTTCTTCTAAGTTGATTGCGATTTCGAGACTATAACTGTCTCATCCTCAGAACTGTCAGTTGCCAACAAAGTTCTGAGGATGAGACAGTTATAGTCTCGAAATCGCAATCAACTTAGAAAATTTATATGAGGAGAGGTAAGAAACATTTAATTTCACCATATTTCACCTTTCCTGGTTGGGAGTCCAATACCAAAATTTACTCTGGTAATCAAGTGAATGACAGTTGATTCCAGTTTTGTGGAGGGCATAAAGAAACAAAGATTTGTTATCAAATGGGCCATGATCAGATATTTTTAAAAAATTACATTTTTTTTTCTACCAGATGCCTCTCCTTTCCCTCTCTCTTTCTTATTTATCTACTTTCTAATTACTTCTACCTCACTTTTATTGATATATTCTAATTCTACATATGTTACAACTCTGTTTTACCATGTAAAAACAATTTTTATTTACCTCAAATTTGAGTGAGACTCGAACGACAGACCTTTTGATACATATTACTATGTCAATTATCTTATCATGCACTTGTTAGTAGTGCTGTACCTTACTGGCAGTATGCAAACATTAAAAAATCATCTATCTATCTTCGGGTTTTTACAGCTGCTGCCGTCTTCCCGTGCCAAACCTCCAAAGCCTACGGTCTTGGGCATCTTCGATGCTTAGCCCTCTAGCTTGCATTACTGTCTTCATGTTTTCCTTCCATGTTAACCTTGGTTAAAAAATCATAATTTCCCTATTAAAAATTTGACAAGGGAACTGTCAACCATTATATGCTGAAACCTATCTTGAAATTTCTCCCAGAGAAGTGTTGTGATATACCAAGGTCGTTTCCTAAAAAAATATGTGCCTTTTAATTGCAAGGCACACAAATTGAAGCTAAAGTCCAGCAGGCAGTCCACTGAAGAGCAGATGGACTTCCTGCATAGTAAGATCGGTGTGGAGTGTGGCGGGACGCAGTGCAGATAGCAGGTAGTGAGGGTTATCCAATCTATCAATTCACAAATGGTATTACTTTGCTATAGTTTAAATGAAAGATTTGGCATTGGATTTTAATGACTTGCCATTAAAAGGCAGATAATTTTTTTGGATATTGCCTTGGTATGTCACAACACTTCTCTGGAAGAAATTTCAAAGTAGGTTTCGGCATGCAATGATTGACAGTTCCCTTGTGAGTATGGCTTCCTTCAGAAGGGAAGTAAAGCTATAGGTCTCGTTTGGGTCTCAGGTCTACGTAACATAAAAGAATCTCAAGTCTTAAATAAGGAATATTTGAGCAAAATTTGTCAATTTTTTAACACCCAGCTTTTAATTGTAATGCTAATTATATAAATTGTTAAAGAGTGGATATGTCAATTTATAGCTTTACATTTTTTCCTTAAAAAGCCTTTTAATGAAATTGCACTGTACTTGTTAAAAATTCCAATAAAAAAAATTGGAGTGAAATATGATCTTACTTTAAGCCTTATAACCCAGAAATCACACTTTTCCAAACTAAAATTGATACATCATTTTTTCTTCTAGTTGATCTGAGACATTCACGCTTGAAGATTTGCTGTTCATTCCATTGTAATCAGTAGATTGTGTTTAATGGGAATATGTTTGATTTTACAGAGACCTGACAATATTATTTTCGTGATGGATGCTACAATTGGTCAAGCTTGTGAGGCACAAGCTAAGGCTTTTAAAGATAAAGTAGATGTAGGTTCTGTTATTATAACAAAATTGGATGGCCATGCGAAGGGAGGAGGAGCTCTTAGTGCGTAAGTATTCCGCTTATATATATATCCAGGATTGAAAAATCCATTTATCCATAGTAATTCTGCCCGAGGGCAGGTCTTTCACTGCAATCATAGCATTTTCATGCTATGCTTTGCAGCTTTACTAGGGAATTGTAGGTGTGGTAGCTTCCCGTTGCTTTCCACACTGGTGAAGAATAATGATGATGATGGCCGGGTGATTTTCGGGGACCGTTGGGCCCTAAGCTTCCTCACATTTGTCTTACAGGTGAGGAAAAACCCCGAAAAAACCTCACCCAGGAGCTTGTCCTGACCAGGGATCGAACCTGGGCTCACTGCATGATAAGGCAGCATGCTACCTCAAGACCACAGCGGTGGACGATTGAAAAAATGTTAATTCAAATAAAAATATTAAGCTTTACCACTAAAAAGTAATGTATAAATTCTCAATAAAAATACTTCTGGATAGAAGACGTCAGTTGGCGAGATGGCAGTGAGAGCTATTAGCCTTCGGACAAACAAGAATCATATAAGATTAAATTTAAATTAAAGATTAAATTAAACGTCAGTGATTTTTTTCCTATAAACGTTCAAGAGAATTGTATAAGTTGAAAGAAATGTTAATGTTTATATTGTCATTTGTATGGTGTAATGGACAGCACACTCATAGCAAAACAAGAGGTTCAGGGTTCAAATGTTAATTTTTCTTTCTTAAATTAGATTCTGTCCAGGATTGGAAAAATGTTAATTTAAATAAAAACATAAACAAAACAACAAAATATATATATTTCTTTTTTTACTCCTTGAATAGAAGCCAGCTGTTGGTTATTGGTAGAGCTGTCTATCTGCCTTCGGACAATTAGACAATTGTATGTGAGAAAAGAAATGTTAACATTTGTATCATGTTTTGAATGGTGTAATGGATAGCATACTAGTGAATTGAACTAGAGGTCCGGAGTTTAAGTCTCAGTTCAGGTATTAATTTTTCCTTTCAAAATAATATTGTCCAGTATTGGAAAGTATTAATATTTATATATAACATAAAAATATTAAGCTTTACTGCTTAAAAAGGTAGTGTAAAATTCTCATTAAAAATTCTTCTTGAATAGCTGGTCGTTGGCTATTGGTAGTGCCGTCTATGTGCCTTTAAATGATTAGAGGATTGTATATAAGGATAGAAATATTAACGTTTGTACAGTATCATGTCTTGAATGATGGATTGGATAGTATACTGGTGCGTAGAATCAGAGGTCTGGGTTCAAGTCTCAGTTCAAGCATTAATTTTTTTGATGTTTTTATTATTGATTTAACACTTCTCACCGAAGGATAAATTATATTTGAAGAGAAAAATTTTTGCCTAGACCGAGACTCAAACCCAGGACCTTTGGCTTGCCGGGCCAAGTGCTCTACCAACTGAGCTACCGAGGCGAGTTGCAATCTAGACACAAATTTTTCTCTTATATACGTTGTAATTCCCTCGTGCCAAATGCTTTGAAACCTTTGCTTCTATCTTTGTAAATGGCGGCTTCTTGGTTAAGTAGACATTTATTGGTAGCTCATTTGGTAGAGCATTTGGCCCGGCAAGCCAAAGGTCCCGAGTTCGAGCCTCGGTCTAGGCGAAAATTTTTCTTTTCAAAATTCCACTTATAATTATCTTTTACCTGGTAACTTTTTTTTTTTTTCTTATTCATACACATGCTTCAAATACCTGTAATTGAAATAGAACAAGTGATTATTCAGGCTATAACAGATGGAATCACAAATCTCAGGCTTCTGGATCAGGATTAAGAGACTTGTAGTTCTCTAGCATTTTACCAGAGACTCCATCTAACATCCTCAAGCGTTGACTTGAGACTGGTTTAAGCCAGGTGTAATGATGAAATATCGATGAACCACAAGCCTCATATTCACAGCAATGCACAATATAGTGTTTTAGGATTTAAGAAAAATAATTTGCACTAAATTAATATAAAAATATTTAATATTATCTGATAAAATTGTTTTGGAGAGTTAAATGAAAGTTGTTTTTATTTACATATTAATATTTAAAGCAAGTAACACTATGAGGTTTATTTTAACTAATAGAGAGTTTGAATTTTAACTAACCTCATATTTTCTTGAAGATTAGTTTTGATATTAAATTAATATTAAGGAGCTAAAGCTGTTACTATGATTGAAATAAGTATATTAAAGTACACAACTAAATTATTGTAATCAAATGGTAAAGAGAAAAATTCATACCTGAACCGGGAATCGAACCCAGAATCTTCAGCTTTCTGTGCTGATGCTCTTAACCATTGAGCTAATTCAGGCTTCCTTCCCATCTATTTGAATGTGGGACCAAGACAGTAAGGTAAAGGAAGGATTTATGCTTGGATGGGAAGGAAGCCTGAATTAGCTCAATGGTTAAGAGCATCAGCACGGAAAGCTGAAGGTTCGGGGTTCGATTCCCAGTTCAGGCATGAATTTTTCTCTTTACCATTTGATTACAATAGTTTTGATATGTTACATATCAATATCAGTTCTTTCTAACTGTTGAATCGATGGTTGGTGATCCTGTAGGTAGATTTCTGCTCCCTCTTTTGACTGAATGATTAACTTCCAAATCAAATCTCTTTTCCCAGGAATTTCAAAATTCATTTTTTTTATGTGGTTATGAATTATCCGTAAATCTAACGAACTCACAATTTGGGAGAAAATTCACATCCACAAAAATAAAAAGAAAATCATCAATTTTGAAGAAATTCCTGGGAAAAAGATTTGATTTGGAAGTTCATCGGTCAGCCTACAGAGGGAGCAGAAATCAATTTACAGGATCACCAACTGCTGATTCAACAGTTAGAAAGAATTAATTTGAGTTGTATTTTGACTCACCTCATATTTCTTGATTTTTATGCAGACTTAAGTTTCTTCATTGCCTTTGTGACATTTTCAATGCAACACCACGATCACAACTGCCGTCCTGCGATTGTCTATCTTGTAAATTGACTTCGTAATTTAATTTAAGTTAGAAAGAATTGTTAATGATATGTAACATATCAGAACTATTCTCCAAGAAATTACAAATATGAGGTGAGTTAAGTTATGTAGATAGGAAATAACACTATGAGGTTTTTTAATATTGTTTATTTTTTATTTCACTCACCTCATACTTCATAGTCCCGCGCCGTAGCTGAGTGGTTAAGGCAGGAAGCCTTGGCGCAGAGCTACGGGACTTGCGCTGGTTCGAGTCTCCATAAGGGAAGAAATTTTCTCATGGTATTTTGGCCAGTATGGGACCGGTGCCCACCCAGCATCGTGATGCATTTGGGTAGCTACAATAAGTAGCGGCTCCAGGTTGAGAAAACCAGCTATAACGGCTGGGGGACTCGACATGCTGACCACATGTCACCCCTACACTGGCTGATTATCATCTACCTCTTTGATTGACACATGTGGATGTGAGGCCAGCAGCCGACTGGTAGGCTAAGGGCCTTGTAGGCCTGTCGCGCCAGGAGTTGTTGTTGTTCATACTTCATAACTGTCTATCTTGTAAATTGACTTCGTAATTTAATTTAAGTTAGAAATAATTGTTAATGATATGTAACATATCAAAACTATTCTTCAAGAAATTACAAATATGAGGTGAATTAAGTTATGTAGATAGAAAATAACACTATGAGGTTTTTTAATATTGTTTATTTTTTATTTCACTCACCTCATACTTCATAACTCCTAGCATACCCAGCGTTTCGTCACATCCTTGGTGACATTCTCAATGCTGTGTCACGTTCACAACTGACGTCCGGCTGCCTTCTATCCTGCAGACTGACCTCCGCGCCATCTGATGGCTGACCGACGAACTTCCAAATCAGTCCTCTCTCCTTATAACCGGGTATTTCAAAATTCATAGTTGTATTTTCAATCTTGCATATGTAAATTTTTTCCCAAATTGTGAGTTCCTTCGGTTTTTCCAATTGTTTAAGTAATTTTGTTTTGGTTTCTATTCCATGTTTTTCTGACCAGGCATGTGCAGCTATTGCAGATTTTTCTGTTTCTCCATTTTTAACATTTCTGATGTATTCTTTAATCTTGTATTTAGATTCCTTTTTGTTTTTCGTATGTATATCTTTTCACAATCTTTACAATTAATTTGATAAATTCCCGATTTTTTGCAGTCTTCAATCTTTTCATTTTTGTTGGTTTTTATTAAATTACCTAAGCTGTAATCATTTTTCGGTGCTAATTTAATGTTAAATTTGTTGAAGATTTTTTGAAACTTGGCAAATACTAAAGGATGGTATGTGAACTTCTTGAATTTTTTACCAATATTTTTATCTGTCTCAAGAAGTTCACATACCATCCTTTAGTATTTGACAAGTTTCAAAAAATCTTCAACAAATTCAACATTAAATTAGCACCGAAAAATGATTACAGCTTGGGTAATTTAATAAAAACCAACAAAAATGAAAAGATTGAAGACTGCAAAAAATCGGGAATTTATCAAATTAATTGTAAAGATTGTGAAAAGATATACATAGGAAAAACAAAAAGGAATCTAAATACAAGATTAAAGGAACACCTCAGAAATGTTAAAAATGGAGAAACAGAAAAATCTGCAATAGCTGCACATGCCTGGTCAGAAAAAACATGTAATAGAAACCAAAACAAAATTACTTAAACAATTGGAAAAACCGAAGGAACTCACAATTTGCGAAAAGATTTACATATGCAAGAATGAAAATACAACTATGAATTTTGAAATACCCGGTTATAAGGAGAGAAGACTGATTTGGAAGTTCGTCGGTCAGCCATCAGATGGTGCGGAGGTCAGTCGCAGGATAGAAAGCAGCCGGACGTCAGTTGTGAACGTGACACAGCATTGAGAATGTCACAAAGGATGTGACGAAACCCTGGGTATGCTAGGAGTTATGAAGTATGAGGTGAGTGAAATAAAAAATAAACAATATGAGAACATTTTGTTTAAACAACTCACCTCATAGGATTCATGCTTCCATGATATCGCAATTTCATGGAAGCATGAATCCTATGAGGTGAGTTGTTTAAACAATATGTTCTCCGATGTATTTTAATGATTATACCTCATAATGTTTACTTCCCAACATTAATTGAATATAATATGAGGTGAGTTGTTAAAATTCTAACTCTCTATTAATATTTCAATATTTATATGTTTAGTGTTGCAGCAACACAGAGTCCTATTATCTTTATTGGTACTGGAGAACACATTGATGACTTCGAGCCTTTCAAGACGAAGCCATTTGTTAGCAAGTTGCTAGGTATGGGTGATATAGAAGGTTTGATAGACAAAGTAAATGAACTTAAGCTAGATGACAATGAAGAGCTGATAGAGAAGATAAAACACGGCCAGTTCACACTACGAGACATGTACGAACAGTTCCAGAATATTATGAAAATGGGACCTTTTTCACAGATTATGGTAATTATCTTCATTTCTGTTACATATTAATGTTCAAATTAATTCATCAAAGATACTAAATGAAGAGTACAGGGAAAAACAAGCAAAGTCCACTTTTATTCTTTTAAAGAAATTCAATTCTACTTCTTAAAACATTTATTGTTTTTGCTTGGTACATTTTATTTCTGAGCTGATTTTTATTGAACTGAATGATTTTCTCTTGTTTTCTTACTATTAAATTATACTATGCGACTTCCATATTAGCACAGCATCAATTCTGAATTTAACCAATAGTAGACTTTTGTTTTTTCTCCTGTACACTTAAATTGTATTGTATTGTAAGCCCATTGTTTTTCCCTTTACAGAGATTAGGCGCTCTCCCCTACAGGGAAGAATTTATACCATACTAATTTAGTTACACTTGTTTTCGTATAGATGTCATTTGTGAGTGGTCCGTGGTCAGCGTTCCGCCTCATACTGACATCTAGGAAACCAAGGTAGTACTAGGATGGGATAATTCGGTAAATTTTGCTTAGAGGCCTTTTCATTCAGGCTTAAGGATTTTATACGAGCCTGAAAATCTTCAGACTCGGGACCCACGGTTTAAAGTCCCTCCCGGACGACTTCTTCCTTGGATTTTTCCATCCTAAAAAATCCATCGACCCCGGCCGGGTTTGAACCTGCGACCCTCGGGACCAGAGGCAAAGAGCATAACCACTAGTCCACCGCGGCCGATCCTGTACACTTTAAATAAAAGAAATAAACAAAAATACCTACAAGCCTGAAAAAGGAAAAATGCATGGAATACTGAAACCTACCTTGAAATTTCTTCCAGATAATTGCGATATAGCAAGGCTGTGTCCAAAAAATTATGTCATTTTTAACTGCAAGGCTAAAGTCCAGCGCCGAAGTTCTCATTTAAACTACAGGGAAATAATACAATCTGAGGTGAAATGGATGACCCTGACAACCTTCCCACAAGCCATGTCCTGCGCCACACTACACTCTGCTTTACTCATGCAGGGAGTCCATCTGCTTTGCACAGTGGGTTGCCATTGCTGAATTCTGGCTTTGATTTCTGTGCTTTACAGTTAAAAACAGCAGATAATTTTTTGGACACGGTCTTGGTACATCACAATGCTTTTCTGGGAGAAATTTAAAAGTAGGATTTGGCATGCAATGGTTGACAATTTCCTTTAAAGTTTTAGTTCCTTTTTAAAATATACGGGAATTCTTGACAACATGTGATACGAAAAATTTTTTTAAGTTCCAATCATACACCATGTGCATGTGCCAACAAATGCGAAGCAGTTTACACTATGGATTCACGGGATACAGTCAACATATAGATGATATTTAACGAACCTAAAATCTATGCAATTTAAGTACTCTAACCTGTGAAAGACCAACCTAAAAGCTAACCTAAAGCAATTTAAGCACTCTAACCTGTGAAAGAATGCAACACCCAAAAATAAATAGTAAGTTCTGAAATTCTTAAGTATATAATAATTAAATGAATCGTGATTTTTTCTTACCTCATACATCTATGTTTCTTTAAACACAGCACTGCAGTATCGGCGACACTTTGTCGTCATCGTCAGCTGTTTTCACGACTGTCAATTTTTTCTCCTTTTTGCCGGTAATTATCTAGACTGCCATCTGGTGTTCTTTTGAAGGAATTCCTCTTCAAACTGCCATCTGGTGTTATTTTGAATGAATCATTTCCTAAACTGCTATCAAAGTTCTTCAAAAATACAACAGATAGCAGTTTAGGAAATGATTCATTCAAAATAACACCAGATGGCAGTTTGAAGAGGAATTCCTTCAAAAGAACACCAGATGGCAGTCTAGATAATTACCGGCAAAAAGGAGAAAAAATTGACAGTCGTGAAAACAGCTGACGATGACGACAAAGTGTCGCCGATACTGCAGTGCTGTGTTTAAAGAAACATAGATGTATGAGGTAAGAAAAAATCACGATTCATTTAATTATTATTAATTGAACCTCATAATGTTAAAAATTCCCAAATTTAATATATAAATCTTAAGTATATGTTTACAGTTAATTAGTACATACTCTATGTTGGCTGGACTGGAACACAACTTTGTTTTTGCTTAGAATATTCATTAAAATCAGTATGGCTGCTACATTTTCATGCTACGTATGTAGTTAAATATCATAGAAAAATATATTGAAATAATCGTTAGAAGAAATGTAAAAATCATTGTAAATGGTGGGAAATAATTTGAAAAATAGAGCCCTAAGAATAAAATTTGACAGGAGTTTATGAAGAGATTTAAAAAGTCGTGTCACTTATTGTAAAGAATAGCCAAATAAGAATTTGTTTTGGCCATCTTTTAGACGATCACCTCTCCACATGTTCCTTCCACTTAAGCCTACATTAACCTTTAAGCGCCCAAGATTAAATGGCCAGGTAGCGGCAGGCTGCCCAGGTTTAAATGTCCACCTAGCTTTTAAACTCCTTGGCTTTTGACTATAACTTTGCTGATTTTATTAACTCACATTTTAAAATCTGTGGGGGTCACAAATATCAAACAATGTTTAAAGTGTTAAATATTATTGTAAATTCAGTGGTAATCACGGCAAAAATCCGTAGTGATATTTTATACCATAGAGAGAATTTTTAAATTCACGATAGTTACCAAATAACTTTAGGGACTTTAGAGTGTTGTGAATCAGGTTAGAAAAACTGTATATAGATTTACGTATATTCTAACCCTCGTTCATTCTTTTGTTTATTATGTTGCATCCGGTCAGTTTTCCCCCTAAGTAGGAAAGTTTTAAAAAATACAGGTCACATTGCACCCACAGCCCTTATTCATTCACAGTTTTGTGACTCAGAGTGAAGTTTACGATATGTCTAGTAGAAAATCACTACGTTCTGCTGAAATACAAGACATTCTCGGATTGTGACAATGACAAAAACAATATCAATGACAATCAAAAGCTACAATCAACTGACATTTATAGCTGTGAGACACCTGGCTTTTGTCAGGTCTTGGGTTCGTGAAACTAGAATTGACATCGAAGAAAAATGTACTCTTCCCCCGACATGACAGAATCAGAAATGTACCTTCCTTTTGGCGTAATTATTCTAATGTGAAATGATGTGTTGTGGGATAGTAAGACCTAAGAGAAAAGGGATGCCTAATAATCTAAAAATAATAATAATTCCATGGTGCGACAGGCCTAGAAGGCCCTTAGCCTACCATCCAGCTGCTGGCCTCACACCCACATGTGTCAATCACAAAGGTAAATTATCATCGAGCCAGTGCATGGGTAACATGTGGTCAGCATGTCGAGTCCCCAAGCAGTTATAGCTTGTTTACTTAACCAAAAAATTATTTTTTCATTTGTTAGACTTGACCATTCTATTCAGTTTTCTTCTTCTGACTTCATTGGTGCCAAAACAACAGATAGAGACTTCCGACTTAGACTTGTCACAGACTTTTTGGAACAGGCTGGTAGAACACCCTGTAGATGACTTTCTGGATAGACCTAGTATATTGAGTACAGACATTTCGTGATTTGAAGTCAACTTTAGTCAACATTGGACCAAAACAACACACAGAGACTTCCGACTTAGACTTGTCACAGACTTTTTGGAACAGGCTGGTAGAACGCCCTGTAGATGACTCCCTGGTTGGTAGACATAGTATATTGAGTACAGACATTTTGTAACTTGAAGTTAACTTTAGTCAACATTGCTCGGTAGCTTTACAAAGACTAATTTGTTTTATGTGTTCGGAACGGGGAATCAGAAAACGTGTGCAAGTGAAGTGTAAAAAGTGTGATGTCGGTTTGTGAATTGGTGATTGCTTCAAGGCTTATCACACAAAAACAAACATTTAATAAACAAATGCTATCTTCACATCACGTTGCCAAGCATCTGATAACCCTGAAAAAAGGTACGTTACAAAAGTAGTATTATCCAGTATAATTTCAAGCAACCAAACAGGTCCGCCTGCTCAGAACCCATACGCTGGGTCTGTGGGCAGACTGGACGTACAATTTAAAACCCAGCATATGGGCTCCTGGGCATTTAAAGGTTAATTAATGTATTGGACAATGGGGTAATTTTTCAATTCTCCTTTAGATGGTAGTAAAGTGTAGGTCCTGTGTCATAGATTTTGGTACCTAAAAGAGCTTCAAACCTGAAATAAAAGCTAAAATAATTGTTGGAGTCTCATTCCCAGATTTGAAACTGCTTACTATACTAAATACCAGATGTCTACGGAGCAAAGCAATAACCTAGCCTTTCCCTTCACTCAACCTTCATTTAAAACGCTGGTGCATCGTTGGTTGCATTGCACATGTCTGGCGGGAATCCCATGTCAGCATTATTCACGATATTACAATACAGGTTCTTGTATCAATTCTGTATTGATTAAGCATTTTGTTCAATAAAATTAAACAAGTGCTAAGTATTGAGTATACGGTATTGAATGTGCTACATTTAGCAGGTGTGTGCAAGTGTTTTTTAATAAGTGCAGTATACCTTCTGAAAAGATGTCCGATAATTCTATGCCAGGTCCTTCCGGAATGTCTCCTGTGAAGAAACATAAACAGGGGAAAGGATTTTGTTCAGGAGAAAACAAACAATTATAAATGTTTATAAAATGTTATTGAAAGAGAACACTCACACGGCGATTCGAAGAGGTAGAGGTGCTCATAATTACCGATGGCAGCGACACCACTTCAGAAAGCGAATAGATATAAAAAGTAAAAGTGATCCCACTACAGGCCATAGGAGACCCTTGGGGTATTAGGAAGTTAAGGCTCCCACTTTTTCTAGACAATTGGCACTTGATATCAGCCGGGTTGTCAGCCCTGCTTGATGGCAGCCTTAACCCATTTCTGTTAGAGACTGAGTCGACCCTAGGACCATGGTGCCACCAGAAGGTTTGGGTCAGTTTAAAAATCCTGACCCCACCACAACTCGAATTCTCAACTTTCCAGTTTGTAACGCACTGCCTTAATCACGTTCCCCGCAAATAAATATAGAAAGACAAAATAAAGGCACGTTTGATATTATTGTTATTAGTAGTATTATTATTATTATTAATTTTATTATTATTGTCAGTATTGCATTTCATTGTTGTTAAACAAATATGTTCAGAAACCGTAATTGCGTGGCAATGTACTCATAAAGTTTATCCGCTTGTGAAGTGCACTTTTTGCTGTTACAGCCACTATTTACATCTGCTCCATAGACATCTGGAACCAACTATATACCCGAGCCGTCATACCTCCGGCTCTGAAGTTTAGGTTTTACGAGGGGTAAAGGGAGAATTCACCCTCTTCTGCCAATAAGGATATGGTTGTAGTGAGAGTAGATATCTGCTACAACCAATCACTGCTCTTGATGCAGCTATAGTGCACTAGTAAGGTTTGAAATGGCTGAGATGTTGTCAGCTGTGTGTCTGCTAACCGCATACATAAAGCGGCCACTCCCACTGCATATCCATATCGGCAACACTATCATGAAGACTCAAGGCCGGAGAATCAGTGGCTGCAGTATAGTAACTATTAATGAATGCTTGCGCCATAGCCAAGCGGTTAAGGTAGGAAGCCTTGGCGCAGAGCTACGGGACTTGCGCTGGTTCGAGTCTCCATGGGGGAAGAAATTTTCTCATGGTATTTCGGCCAGTATGGGACCGGTGCCCACCCAGCATCGTGAGGCAATTGGGTAGCTACAATAAGTAGTGGCTCCAGATTGAGGAACCAGCTATAACGAACGGCTGGGGGACTCGACATGCTAACTACATGTCACCCCTACACTGGCTGTTGATCATCTACCTCTGTGATTGACACATGTGGATGTGAAGGGCCAGCAGCCGGCTGGTAAAAGGGCAACTGCTGAAAAGTGGAAAGACCCTCAATCGGAATCGGATATCGATTCTGTTAGAATTTTTAGATATAGTAGATAACTCCCTGATGTCATGGTTAGTTTCAAAGTAGAAATAGTTAATGTTAAAATAGCGGAACAAGTAAACATTGTTTGAATATGGTTTTTTGTGAACTGATGTTTTATTTGACAGGGTATGATTCCTGGATTTAGTCAAGACTTTCTATCAAAAGGTAGTGAACAGGAATCAATGGCAAGACTCAAACGACTTATGACCATTATGGATAGTATGAATGATGGAGGTAAGTTTTTTTTTTAATTTAGTTATTTGATTGCTAAAGATTATATTACACTTTGCATTTGCAAGACTACCTCTTTCCTGTGTCTGACTGGCATACCTAGGGCCCAGGTTTTATCCTTGGTGTACCGTAGAAATTTTTAAAATTTTTGTTTAAAATTATCCTTCATTTGTACGTCTTTTTCTTTTTAATAATACTTTACCTCACGTAATACTATTTATTATGAATATTTTTTTACATTACAGTAGTTTTTCCTTTAACCTGAAGTAATTTTATTCTTACAAAAATTCTTGCCTTGCACATCTTCTTCTGCCAGTTGCATTCTTAATTGGGATGTAAATTTTGTTAAATATTGATGTTTTTATTATTAATTTAACACCTCACTGAAGGATAAATTTTATTTGAAGAGAAATTTTTTTGCCTAGACCGAGACTCAAGCCCGGGACCTTTGGCTATCCGGGCCATATGTCTAGGCGAAAATTTTTTTCTTCAAATAAAATTTATCCTTCAGTGAGAAGTGTTAAATTAATAATAAAAACATCAATAGAAGCCCTACTGGCTTTATAAAGTAGTGTTTAAATTCCCAAATAAAAATGTCTTCTTAACTAAGAAGCTGCCATTTGCAAAGATAGAAGCAAAGGCTTCATAGCATTTGGTGTGAGGGAATTACAATGTATATAAGAGGAAAATTTGCATCTAGATCGCGACTCGCCTTTGTAGTTCAGTTGGTAGAGCATTTGGCCCGGAAAGCCAAAGGTCCCGGGTTCGAGTCTTGGTCTAGGTGAAACTTTTTCTCTACAAATTAAATTTTCTTAAATATCTTTCCTCAAATCATAGCTAATGTGTTTCTCCTACCTTATTCTTAGCGATCCTATTAGGTGCTTTCCCTCCAGGATTTCTGCAAGAAGTTTCTGTGTCCTTCTTTCATTCTCATTTGTGTCACATGTGCTGCCCATCACAGTTACGAGAATGTTCTTCTTACATATGATTTTCTATATACACCATATTACACATCCAAGTTAACTGTTCACGGGCGGAGGGGAAGAGTTTTAGCGCTAGTGTCGCCGATCTACTGAATCTGTGGAAGGGATGTAGGAGAAAACTGTACATCCGATCACGTATTGAAATTTTTCAACTTCAAATGTGTGGGGAGAATCTCTAAACACGTGTGAAAGATCTTGACATGGTTGTCAAATTAGTCATTTAAGCACTGAACGCTCAAGCGGTCGGATCATTTAAAATCACAGTATTTGTCGTCTCTCCGTTACCAGTCTGACAATAAAATCAGAAGTGGCAACATGTAATGAGAAGGGCAAGGAAGGGACAGCTCATTCCTAGACGTAACCCCAAAAGTAACAGGGTTGTCAAGTTAGTCATTCTGCCACTGACCGCGCAGAACGACGGATCATTAAAATACATAGTATTTGTCAGCTCTCTACCTGCCAATCAAACAACATAATACAAGGACAGGAAGTGGCAACATAGTAAGGATTAGAAAGAGAAATACAGTTTGTTAGTTAACATATTTTCCGCCTGCAAAACACTTGGATGGGTAATACATATATACATAGTGTTCTGCCCAAGAGCAGGTCTTTTGTTGCAAACTCAAGATTCTCCACTTTTTCCTTAACTCAGCCTTCTTTTTTGTATCTGCATACAAACCATTTATTTTAATCCATCCATCCATCCAATAGCTGATTGGCTTAAATTCGGGCTTTGGCCTTCCTTAACCTATGCCTCCAATCATTTCTATTTTGCGCAGCAAGCCTCCAGTTGCGACACTTTAGTAGGTTTGCAGCATCTTCCTTAATACCATCCTCCCATCGTTTTTTCGGTCTTCCAACTCATCTGTTCCCCATAAAACTTGCTGTAAGCACCTTTTTTTGGTGCTCAGTCTGTTGAGAGCCTTTGTACATGCCAGCCCATTCCAATTTCTTTAAGTTAATAAAAATGACAAGGTCAGGTTCATTGTATTTGTTGTACAATTCTTTGTTATTTATTTTAACATTGCCTATCATCTGATGTCTTTTTTCTGCCTCTAACCTTCTTTTCATTGACCATTCCTTCTAGGGCATCTGTCAACAGGCAGTTTCTTCTTAGCCAGTGGCCAGTCAATTTATTTTCTTCTTTATGAGTTCCAGCATTGTTCTTCCTTCACCCATTTTGTCTAGCACATTTTTACTTTTTATTTTTTCTGTCAATTTTATACACTCCTTTTTTCTCCATATCCACATCTCAAAAGCTTCCAGTCGTTCTTCCTCATTCCATCGTAATGTCCAAGTCTTTGCACCATACGATGCTACACTTATAAAGACCATGGAGCTCAACATTTGTAGGAAGTAATACTATGAGGTATTGATAATTAAATACAGTATTATTAAATTTATTACCTCTTCTCACATTTAGCCTTTGTAAGACCGGTTTTGGAGAAACTAATAATTCTCCATTGTCTTCTTTTTTAAACAAGAAGACTAAATATGAGGTAGGTGTAGTTTTAATAATATCTAATCATGGAGCTCACAGTTTTGTTATTTCGTCCATTCATCTGTTTGTCTCTTTTTGGCCCAACATTTTTCCTAATCATTTATTCTCAAATGCTCTACATATTTTTTATAAATATTTGTAAAGATAGTGTGTCTATTATGTGGATAAATTAGGTAATTGTATTTATTGTAGAACTGGACAACGAGATGGTGCGAAGTTGTTCACAAAGCAGACAGGCAGGATAGTGAGGGTAGCACAAGGTGCCGGAGTGACTGAGAAAGAAGTGAAAGATCTTATTTCGCAATACACAAAGTTTGCAGCTGTTGTAAAGAAAATGGGTGGTATTAAAGGACTGTTCAAAGGTGGTGATATGGTAAAGAATGTTAATCAAGCACAGATGACAAAACTCAACCAACAAATGGCAAAGATGATGGATCCCAGAATTCTTCATCAAATGGGTATGTACTTTTATTATGAAAAATATTAAGAAGTCATATTATGAGGTTCTACTTAATAAATGAGTTTGGTCTGCCTTCATCTTATCTCAAATTTTGATATCTTCTAAGACATATTTCAAATCATCTTTGGAAAATACTTTACAACTTGTGAAGCAAAGCATTTTTCTAAGTTCCCAATGATACATCATGCACATGCGCCAACAAACAGTGGTTTCATCATCATCTATGCAAGTATGACCATGTGGCCTGTTACGGTCTCAAAGAGGAATTTTCCATCCAGCGCTTTTTTGGATGTCCCAGCGATCTTTTGCCTTGCAGGCAGTAGCGAAGTATGGCTTTTGGAATTCTATGAGACGGCATTCGTTGAAGATGGGCTTTCCAGTTGTTCTGGTAGTTTTGTATATGGTGAAGAATGGGTTCTACATCCAACTCTTCCATAATTTCCTCATTTCTTTTATGGTCCCACTTTGTGTAGCCTGCTGTTTGGCGCATAAATCGCATCTCATTTGCTGTTATTCGGCTTTCATCTCTTCTTCATATTGTCCATGCTTCACTACCATATCTTAATACTGGTCTTGAGAGAACCTTATAAAGCCGTAATCTTGTGTTCTTCTGTACTGAAGATGGTTTCATTATACTGTTAATTATCCCCGTTGTTTTTGTAAAATTTGTGATTTTCTTTGATGTCAGCTTCATCTTGAAATGTTAAATTATAACCCAAATAATTAAATTTGTTTACTCGTTCTAAAATTTCATCATCCAAAACAATTTTGCTAGGTATTGGATATTTCCCACAAAAGGTCATCACTTTAGTTTTCTTTGTATTGATTTCCATATTGTACTTTTTTGCAATTATATTAAAATTGTGTACAGAATACTGTATATCTGTTTCTGTTGGAGCTATTAATACCAAATCATCTGCAAAAAGCAAAGAGTCTATTTTATAGTTTCTATTAATTTGGAAACCGTGTCTCATCTGTCGCCAATCTTGGAGTATTCTATCCATGTATATGATAAAGAAAAAAAAAAATTACATTTGCTTTCAAGTCTGAAACCAAGCCTCGGATGAATCAAACAGTGGTTTACACTATGGAATTGCGGGATGCAGCCAGCCAACATATACACAATATTTAAACTCGTGTTCCAATGGATAGATTGGAACTCGCCCCGATAGCTCAGATGTTAGAGCATTGGCCTAGAAAGCCAAAGGTCCTGGGTTCGATTCTTGGTCTGGGCAAAAAAAATGTTTCTCTTCAGATATAATTCATGGTTTTTAATCAAAATCAAAGTTGGAGGTAACACTATGAGGTATTTACATTTATAAATTATATTTGAAGAGAAAAATTTTTTCGCCTAGACCTCATTTATGAATGAGTTGAAAATGTTTTTAATATATTATCTCATAAAGTTGTGTTTTCACGATACCGGTTTCAAAAGTATAATTTTACTTCCATTTTAAGTCAAACTCCAATTGTCAACATTTTGCCGTTCATACCATCTTCTGAAACTGCCATCTGATGTCGATTTTATGAACTCGGAGATCAAATTATTCTCGTCGAGATTTTCAAAATTCATGGCTCTCTATTTATTCTTATGAATGTATATCTTTTCCCAAATTGTCAATTCCAAAGGTTTCTCTAAATGTTTAAAAGTTTAGTTTCTCTTCCAATTTTGTGATTCTCTAGTAAGCAATGAGCCACAATTATCGATTTTTCAGTTTCACTGTTTTTAATATTTCTAAAGCGTTCTTTGTACGAGTTTCTAAATTCCTTTTAGTTTTTCCTATACACTTTCTTGCAGTCATTACAACTGATTTCATAAAAAAACATTTTCTCAAACTCATTCATAAAAATAATCCATGGTGCCCATCCAGCATTATGAGGAATTTGGGTAGCTACAATAAGTGGAGGCTCCAGATTGAGAAAACCAGCTATAACGGATGTGCTATTGTAACACGCACATTAAAAATTGTGCTCTGTTGGTTTCTTTGTTTGTAGCAAGTGTAATAATTAATATTTTTGTTTTTAGGTGGAATGTCAGGCCTTCAGAACATGATGCGTCAATTGCAGCAAGGTGCTGGTGGTTTAGGAAATCTCATGGGTTTTGGAGGAAAGTCATGAGTTATGTAATGAATCGCAAATTATTGGCAATACAACATTCAGGTGCATATAAGACTCCGTACTTGATATTTTTGTGTGTTACTGTGGTACAAACCAGATTTCTTCTTCTCAACAAAAGGGGCCAAGCCTTCTTTACATCACATTTTTACAATTTCAATATATTTACTTACATTTTATTTTTAAATACTTAATAAAAATCTTATCACTTCTTTCAGGTCCGTAGTGTAATTACAGTAATAGAATTATTATGATAAAGCTGTTCTCAGAGACTTTTGTCTAATTTTGTTTTACTATGACTTAAATCTTAATATTGATCTCTAAGCTATGCTTCCGATGCACAAGTCACCATGAAATCATTTTGTGGTTTCTAATTGGTATAGTGTTTATTTTTACTTTTAAATCTCCTGAATGTTGAATCATTGAATTGAAAAATTAACTTTTATATTTTATTTTGAGACGGTTAATTATATCTCATACAGGGATTTTTCTTTATTATATTTTGTTGAGTAATTATTTGTACCACACCATAGTTGAGCAGTTAAGGTATCATGGCTTGATGCAGAGCTACGGAACTTGTACTGGTTCGAGTTCCATGGGGAAAACATTTTCTTATGGAATTTCAGCCAATTTGATACTGGTGTCCACCCACCGTGAGGAATTTGGATAGCTACGAAAAGCTGCGATTCCAGATTGAGAAAACCAGCCGTAATGGCTGAGGGACTTGACATATGACCCCTATACTGGCTAGATGATCATCCGTCTTTATAGCTCATTCATATGTGCTTTCCAGGATGTAATATTAAACATTTCAACATAATCCAGGAGTTACAAAATCTAAAACTCCCACACCTGTACTAAAAGCTGTAGAGTTCGAAGCAGTGAATATGAGATATCCACCAGAAGAATGGTTACATGTCTACAAAGATGGATCTACTATTGATAACAACTCAGGATCAGGAATTACATGTGCATTATTTTCATTTTATCAACCAGCAGGATACCACACAACAAATTTTGATGCGGAAGTAACGGCTATTCATATTTCACTCCAACAATTACTATACAGAATAAATACATTTCAAAATGCTGTCATACTCTCTGATTCTAGGACAGCAATATATGCAATAAATTCACACAAAATGAAGTCAATACAAATTAAAGAGTGCTACGAAATGATCCAACTCCAAAAACTACAGAAAATAATTAAATTGCAATGGATACCTGCACATTGTGGAATTGCTGGAAATGACACTGCTGATTTTATTGCAAAAAAAGGCTCCAATTTAATTCAGAATACTACTAAAAGCTTATCTTTCGCATCCATAAAAAGACTAATTAAATACAAATATAAAATCAACAAAACCAAGACCTATGTAATAAAGCCAAAAACAAAAAAATTTAATATTTTAGTAAAGAAACCAGATATTATTCCAGAAATTCCACGTAAAACTACAGTAGCAAAATTTAGACTGCTTACAGAACATGACGTATTTGGCCAAACATTTATATAAAATAGGAATTACACGAATTCAAATTGTCCTCTATGCAACAAAGATGAAAATATGAACGAAGAACATCTATAAACCTGTGAAATATTACCTGTTGGATCCACCATAGAGAAATATTGGAGAGCAAGAACACTAATGGCTTCGTTGCCAAGGCCCAGCATTTGAAAACAACATAATCCAGGATTTAAATTTGAAGAGAATTTGTCATTGAGTGAGAAGTGATACATTTAATATTAAATATCGAATAATCCAGGATGCTCTTTCAAAATTGTTTAGAAGTTTTGTTAACATTGAATAATGTTACTTGGTAGTTTTCCGAAGTGTGCAGCATTAGAAACAAATCAACATAACTTCTGTTATTTTCTTAAAAAGATAACATACTAGGAAAGAAGTTAAGGCACATTACAATGAAAAAAAAAAATTGACCCTTCAAAATTGTGCCTAATGTAAATTACAGAAAATTTAGGCACAAAAAATTCTGTTGTAGCATGCATTAATATCTGATTGAAGTATGTTGTAATATTTTTATACAGTACATCTTAGTTGTTAAAGATATAATTTATTTCTTCCTTATATTGTCTTTCTCTTACTATATTAATAAAATAATAGGATCTTCTTGATGATAAAATTGTAATATGTAGTCAATGAAAACCCAGATCACCAAATTAAAATTTAAAAAAGAGTTTTTAAATTTTAATTTGGTCATTTGGGTTTTTTATTGACTATGTATTTCTCTTACTGGTTTACCATTTAGTGCCACACTTGTACCTAAAATCATGCAGCATTCATGAAAATTGGCAACTGTTTATATATATTGTAGTCGAGCGGTTTAGTTTTTAAAACAGTTAGCGCAACTTGATGAATGCTGTCAGATAGAGAATGAATGTAGCGTGAATGAGAAATATGAATGAGTGTGTATACATTATTAGATTTAACAGTTTGTCATATTCCTATACTTTTCAAATTCTAATAAATACATAAGAATGAATTACATTATATTTTTTATTTTCTGATTTGAACTGTGGATTTGAAAAGTTTGTTGTAAGTATTGTTTGTTTTTTTTAATAAGGTTGTAAATAAATCTTAAAATGTAATCCTTTTTTAAAACATGAATGCCTGTTGTTTTTGTAATGAATTTAATAAACATCTTTGGAATGTTAATCTGGAATTATGTTTCGGTGTTGACATAATGAGTTTTTAGATATAAACTATTTTTTTATTTGAAGAGAAAAATATATTAAGGTAGAATATATACCTGAATCGAGATTTGATCCCTGTGTCTCTGGTTCTGTACACCAGCGCTCTAGACCCCCCAAGCTATTAGGCATTCCGATTCAAACACACATTATTTCTTCTTCTTCTTCTTCTTCCTTCCAAGTATTAGGCCGAGACCTGTTATGATCCTATAGAAAATTTTCCCTTATGGGAAATTCTCATATAAGACTTGAAAGCATAGTAATAGTCCCTTCGATTGGTTGCTGGCCAAAGGAAGGCAAGACCAGTGATGGGGCTGCCATCTTATAGCCTCTGGTCAGGCTTTTCTGGAGAAGAAAAGAAAATAAAGGAAAGAAGAAATGGAAAAAAGGAAGGACTCCCTAGACCCTCGGATGCCCTAATAGTGTCGGGGTCGAAAAAACAAGAGTTAACCAAGAGAGGTTAGATAGTAAAGTTAAAAGAGTGCAAAACACAAGTAAGTGGAAGAAATGTTTTGCACAGCTTGGGCACCTTGTGGTCGCCATCCACATATCCCCTAGATGAGGACCCCTGAGGGGACTTCAAATTTAAATATGGGAAATAACATTATGAGGTTCTTAATTCATAAATTTGTACATCTTACCTCATAGTTAAACATGGGAACTGCAGTTTTCAAATGGTCAATCCCTTTCATTTTCAACCGCCATTATGACTATTGGATTTTCGTTAGAATCTCGATCTATAATGTTGCCATCTGGTGTTGATTTGATGAACTTTGAAATATTTAGAAATATTAAAAATGGTGAAATTGAAAAATCAGCTATTGCAGCACATAGTTTGTTGGAGAGTCATGAAATTTAAAAAGAGGCTCAACTTCTAAAACATCTGGAAAAATCTTTAGAATTGACAGTTTAGGAGAAGATATATATTCAGAAGAACAAATTTAAATCCATCTTCTTCTTCACTTCCTGGTTTTGGCAAGAGTTGCCTGTTCTGTCTTTACTAATAGATCTAAGACCATCTCTTCCGAGGACGTCCGACATCTCTTCTTCCTCTTGGAAAATAATGGAAGATTTTATTTGGTAATCTACTTTCTTCCATTCTTTCTACATGTTCTTTCCACTGTATCTTGTTGTTAAATATCTTTTCTTTTATGGAGTAGATCTGCAGTTCTTCACGGATATCCTCGTTTCTTATCTGGTTCATTCTAGTGCAGCCATAAATTTCTAAATTCTTGATGAACGGGGACCTCATCTCGAAGTTCATCAAATCAACGCCACATGGCAATATTTCTCATCATCATCATCAGTCACGGATTAAGCCCATGTGGTTGTTCTGGTCTCATAGATTCTCATTCAAAAGTTGGATCCATCTCTTCTTCGGTCTACCAACATTCCTGCGTCCTTTTGGTTTGTATTTAAGTATAATTTTGGGAATGTGATCATCTTCCATTCTTTGAACATGTTCTTTCCATTTTTTTCTAGATTCTTTTATTCTATCTAAGAGTTTAAAGATATTTTAGCTCATTTCTAATATCTTCACTTTGTCTCTTATCTAGAAGTTTGCAACCAGCCACACTTCTCAGAAATCTCATTTCAGCTGCTTCTATGATCTTCTCTTCTCTTTTAGTTAAAACCCAAAATTCACTACCATACAGTAGTAAGGGGACTGCCATTACTTTATAAAAATTTAGTTTTGTTTCTTTTCTTGTGCTTTTAAATGTCCTTTTGATTGTTCCACATATATAATTACATTTATTAAGTTTGTTAAATAGATCTTCATTTTTAAAATAGGAGATTTCATAATCCAGGTATCTAAAATGGTTCACTTGTTCAATGGGTTTCCCCTCCAGAATTATTTTAGCTCTTACGGTATCTGATCCCTTAAAAGCTAGGATTTTCGTTTTACTTATTGATATTTTGAAATTCTATTTCTGTATAATGTTATTTAACTGAAAGAGCGACCCATTCCCAGGGTAACAAGGATAACAAAGGAGAAGTCCTTAGGAGCGGAAGAGGCAGCCCTTCATTTGGGGTTCATACAACTGGAGGCTATGATGTCTAGCCTTAAGATGGCAATCCCATTGTACATCTCACTCTGCGGAATGCCAGTAACGTACCCAGAGGAAATACTTTATTACTAAAAGGCTCATAGATAATGGCAACATTATCTCAAAGTTAATCAAACCAACACCAGATGGCAACGTTATATATGGAGATTCCAATGAAAACCCGGTAGTCATAATGGCGGGTGAAAATGAAAGGGATCCTTTTGAAAACTGCAGTTCCATGTTTAAGAAAACATAAACTGTGAGGTAAGATGTATTAATCATTGAAAATATCTCTGCAGGCGGAAGAATTACGAAGCTCTGTTTGTTGCTATACGTGACATCATATAAGGCCGTGTACACTGTCAGCGTCCCACGTCCCATTCTCCTCTGCACTTCATAGATAGCAGTGTCACGTGTTCTATTCCTGCAAAACACAACTGCAGTGCCCTCCATCAACAACTGCACTTACTCCTTAAACTGGTAATAAAAATGACTCATTAATTTACACATTATTTGTCTCTTTTATTACAAGAATTACCGCTTGCCGAGGCTATTAATTTTTTGTTCCACGTGTGCCTCTAGCAGCTTCTTTATAAAGAAGACTTTAATGGCAATCACATCACATTTATAACCAGTGAAGCTTATTTTCGATCTTGATATTAAATTTAATATTTCTCACCTCTTCTTCTTCTTAAACTTAATTTGTAGGATTTTCATCCTGTTTATTTCCAAAATCACTCCTCGGAGGAAGACGTACTGCATGTACATTCACTGTCTATCCATCTCTTGACAGGTCTTCCTCATGTTCTTCTCCCGTCCATTGGTCTATCTTCTTTAGCTCTTTTTGCAAGCTGGTTTTCTTCCATTCTTTCTATATGACCCTTCCAATATTTTCGTCTCTCTATAATAAATTTGGTTTATGTCTTGAATATGGCAGTTGTCCCTAATTTCTGTGTTGTGTATTTTATCAAATAATGTTTTCCCCTGAATAGTTCTTAAGATTTTCATTTCGCATGTGCTTATTATTTGTTTAGTTTTTGTTGTATCAGCTCTAGTTTCTGCTCCATATACGATAACTGGTCGAACTATCGTTTTGTATATGCGGGTTTTGCTTTCTATTGACATATGTTTGTTGTGCCAAATTAAATCTTTCATAGATCCAGATATTTGTGCTGCTTTATCAGCTTGTTTCTTTACTTCTTTTATTAAATTTTTAGTGTTTGTTATTAATACACCTAAATAATTAAATTCTGACACTTGTTCTATGATTTTTCTTTCCACTTCTAATTTGCATCTTACTGGTTCTTTTGATATTGTTAAGCATTTCTCACCGAATGTCAAATTTTATTTTTAATATCTAAGAACAAAAATAAGCTTCACTGGCTTCAATGTGATGTGATTCTCATTAAAGTCATCAGCATCATCATCATCCATGCAAGTATTAGGCCATGTGGCCTGTTATCATCCTACACATTCTCCCTTAAAGTCTTCTTTATAAAGAAGCAGATAGAGGCATGTGTGGAACGAAATGTTCATAGTCTCAATGAATGGGAATTCATGTAATAAGGAGAGAAACAATGTGTGTTTGAATCGGAATACCTGGTAGCTTAGAAGTCTGGAGCGCTGGTGTACAGAATCAGAGACATTAGGTTCAAATCCCGATTCAGGCATATATATATTATTCATAGTTAAATATGGGAAATAACATTATGAGGTTCTTAATTCGTAAAATAATGAGTCATTTTTTAACATCTTACCTCATATTTTATGTTTCTTCAAACACGGGAACTAGTTTTCGAGAGAAGGATCTCTCTCATTTTCAACCGACATTATGACTACCGGATTTTCATTGGAATCTCCATCAATAACGTTGCCATCTGGTGTTGATTTGATGAACTTTGAGATGAGGTCACGTTCATCAGGAATCTCGAAATTCATGGATCTAAATTTGTTCTTCTGAATATATATCTTCTCCCAAATTGTCAATTCTAAAGGTTTTTCCAAATGTTTTAAAAGTTGGGCTTCTTTTTCAATTTTATGATTCTCCAATAAACTGTGTGCTGCAATAACTGATTTTTCAATTTCACCATTTTGTAAAGAATGGCCTGCAAGACAAACCTACATTCCTGGAGTCAAAAGTGTTTCCCATGAACCACTTGTGAACCCTCAAGATATCTTCCTACCACCTTTACACATCAAGCTCGGACTGATGAAAGTATTTGTGAAGGCACTAGAAAGAGAAGGACAAGCTTTTATGCATCTCAAAAATAAATTCCCAAACCTAAGTGATGCAAAGATTAAGGAAGGTGTGTTTATTGGTCCACAAATAAGAGCAGTCTTCCAGGATGAAGACTTTGAAAATAAACTGTTGGAAGCGGAGAAAATGGCTTGGCTTGCATTTAAATCACTATGCACGAACTTCCTTGGGAATAAAAAATCAGCAGACTATGAAGTAATTGTAAGTGAATTATTACACTACTTTCATGTTATCGGATGCAACATGTCTTTGAAACTACATTTTTCTGGACTGTCATCTAGACTTCTTTCCAAAAAACCTTGGTGCTGTCAGCGATGAACATGGCGAGAGGTTTCACCAAGAAATATCAGCCTTTGAAAAACAATTCAGTGGAAGATGGAATGCAAGTATGCTTGGTGAATATTGCTGGTCAATCATCAGAAATAGCCCAGAAGCTGTCCATAAGCGCAATCAATCAACAAAGACGTTTTAATTTGGTGTTCTTTGCAATTGTTATGTTTGTCATTATAACTAACTTATACAATTAAAAAGTGTCATTACAAAAAATTGATTGGTGATGGAAAATTTTGGATTTCAAAATTGAATTCAGCACATCTCAATTAGTTAAAATCACATAGTGTAATCTAAAGGACAGAAAAAAAGTGTTAAGTACCGGGTGCGGCAGCATAACTTCCTTTTTTAAAATGTGCGCCATTTAGTCGGTTGATGTAGCGGAGCGCTAGTGGTCTCGTTCGAGAGGGGGGACTATAAAGTTTTGTCCTGACACAGTTCAGTCGCCATCATGCGTTGGAACAGTGAGGAGCGTGCGTTTGCCATTGAGGCCTACTTTTCGAGCAGATGTTCTGTGATCGCAACCCGGCGCGCCTTTTGGAATCGCTTTAATTTAGCCCCGTTGTCCCCTGTCCCGGACCGGAAATCAATTGTTACGTGGGTCACTACGTTCAGACAAACTGCAAGTGCGACAAGACGAAGAACTGGAGTCCCTCGGCCGATTAGATCACCTGAGAACATTGAGGTAGTGAGAGCTTCAATGTTGCGATCACCACGGCGTTCTGCGCGCAAACATGTGTCTGCCCTTGGACTTTCCGATCGTTCTGTAAGGAGAATACTTCATGATGATCTTCATTTCCATCCATACAAGATGGCAATTGTGCAGGAACTTTCTGAACGTGACTTCAATTCTCGGAGGAACGCGTGTGAGGTTCTTCTGGAAGTCATTCCTGAGGACGCTATTGTTTTTTTAGTGATGAAGCCCATTCCCGTGTTTATGTGAACCGTCCAAGGACCCTACAAGATTTGAAGACCAACATCCAGGAAGAAATTGCCAACATAACGCCTGCTATGCTGGCAGGAGTCATGACAAACGCCAGAAATCGGTTTACTCAGTGTATGGAGAATGGGGGACGTCACCTACCTGATTTGATCTTCAAAACTGAGTAAAACAAAACTTTATGTATGTGCCTATATTATAAAAAACGAATAAAAATTTTCTGATTCATACAATGCATTTTATTAAGTTTTAAAAAAAGCAAGTTATGCTGCCGCACCCTGTATAAGACAACTTTTTTGTTATATTTATAGCAAATGTACATATGTACAAAGTGTCATAGTTTCATCTAAAGGACAGAAAAAAAGTTTAAATTTGTTGCACAGTGTTATTACTGTCAGGTTTAGGAAACGACTTAAAGAACTTAATAATTTTTTCCTATTTAAAGAGAAAAATTATACGCTCAGACCGGGACTTGAACCCGGGACCCTTGGTTTTCTAGTCCAAGTGCTCTACCATTTGAGCTACCTGAGCAAGTACCGATCTAAATGCAAATCTTTCTCTATATACGTTGAAATTCCCGCCCACCAAATGCTTTGAAGCTTTGCTTCTATCTTTGCAAATGGCGGCTCCTATATTAAGAAGACATATTTGGGAATTATACATTACATTATAAATGCCAGTACGGCTATTTTCGATGTTTTTATTATTAATTTCATACATCTCAATGATGGATAAATCATATTTAAAGAGAAAAATTATACGCTCAGACCGGGACTTGAACCCGGGACCCTTGGTTTTCTAGTCCAAGTGCTTTACCATTTGAGCTACCTGAGCAAGTACCGATCTAAACGCAAATCTTTCTCTATATACGTTGAAATTCCCGCCCACCAAATGCTTTGAAGCCTTTGCTTCTATCTTTGCAAATGGCGGCTCCTATATTAAGAAGACATATTTGGGAATTATACATTACATTATAAATGCCAGTACGGCTATTTTCGATGTTTTTATTATTAATTTCATACATCTCAATGATGGATAAATCATATTTAAAGAGAAAAATTATACGCTCAGACCGGGACTTGAACCCGGGACCCTTGGTTTTCTAGTCCAAGTGCTCTACCATTTGAGCTACCTGAGCAAGTAACCGATCTAAACGCAAATCTTTCTCTATATACGTTGAAATTCCCGCCCACCAAATGCTTTGAAGCCTTTGCTTCTATCTTTGCAAATGGCGGCTCCTATATTAAGAAGACATATTTGGGAATTATACATTACATTATAAATGCCAGTACGGCTATTTTCGATGTTTTTATTATTAATTTCATACATCTCAATGATGGATAAATCATATTTAAAGAGAAAAATTATACGCTCAGACCGGGACTTGAACCCGGGACCCTTGGTTTTCTAGTCCAAGTGCTTTACCATTTGAGCTACCTGAGCAAGTACCGATCTAAATGCAAATCTTTCTCTATATACGTTGAAATTCCCGCCCACCAAATGCTTTGAAGCCTTTGCTTCTATCTTTGCAAATGGCGGCTCCTATATTAAGAAGACATATTTGGGAATTATACATTACATTATAAATGCCAGTACGGCTATTTTCGATGTTTTTATTATTAATTTCATACATCTCAATGATGGATAAATCATATTTAAAGAGAAAAATTATACACTCAGACCGGGACTTGAACCCGGTTTTCTAGTCCGAGTGTTCTACCATTTGAGCTACCTGAGCAAGTACCGATCTAAACGCAAATCTTTCTCTATATACGTTGAAATTCGTTGGCATTTATAATGTAATGTATAATTCCCAAATATGTCTTCTTAATATAAGAGCCGCCATTTGCAAAGATAGAAGCAAAGGCTTCAAAGCATTTGGTGGGCGGGAATTTCAACGTATATAGAGAAAGATTTGCGTTTAGATCGGTACTTGCTCAGGTAGCTCAAATGGTAGAGCACTTGGACTAGAAAACCAAGGGTCCCGGGTTCAAGTCCCGGTCTGAGCGTATAATTTTTCTCTTTAAATATGATTTATCCATCATTGAGATGTATGAAATTAATAATAAAAACATCGAAAATAGCCGTACTGGCATTTATAATGTAATGTATAATTCCCAAATATGTCTTCTTAATATAGGAGCCGCCATTTGCAAAGATAGAAGCAAAGGCTTCAAAGCATTTGGTGGGCGGGAATTTCAACGTATATAGAGAAAGATTTGCATTTAGATCGGTACTTGCTCAGGTAGCTCAAATGGTAGAGCACTTGGACTAGAAAACCAAGGGTCCCGGGTTCAAGTCCCGGTCTGAGCGTATAATTTTTCTCTTTAAATATGATTTATCCATCATTGAGATGTATGAAATTAATAATAAAAACATCGAATTTTTTCCTGTTTTGCCACTTTTAAATAGGTCTTTCAATTATGATTGATATTCAGCTGTGAATTCTGCGATAGAATTCCTTCTTTTGTCTTCAGATTTCTTGATTCATTACCATTGAAACAGCATGATATACATGCAAACAACTCGACAACATGTATAAATGGTCAAGCATTTCTATTTTTACTTTAAGCAGCAACATACTTTTTTTGCTTCGGAACTAATTTTCTTTCTTTTTACTCTATTATAAATTGGCAACAAAGCAGAAGAGATGCGAGTTAATAAAAATTATTGCAACAAATGACAAGTTGAAACAATAAAACACCAATTGTGGCGAGGGTGGCATTTACCAACGAACATAGCAGCTTGTGAAATACTGCCTTTTTAACAATGAACTTTAGGCTTAGTGACAATATGGTTTGTTTTACTTTGATAATAATTTGTCGATTTTGTTTGAATCACTCTTTGTGTAAAAGTCACCTTGGCACGTGCCTGCAGTAAAAAAGTTGTTGGTGTGTTAATAAAAGATACTAATGCTAATATACCAAAACTAAATATATAGTCACACATAGAAATACATTATATAATGGAAATGGATAGCTAATGACAAATGAGGGAAATTTTGAGGAAGTGGCAGAATTCAAATACCTAGGAACAATAATCACAAATAGGAATGAGATGCACAAGGAAATTAAACATAGACTCAATTCTGGAAATGCGTGCTATTATGCATTGCAGAGACTTCTGATGTCCCAACTCCTTTCAAAAGACGTTAAACTGAAATATATAAAACTATTCTACCAGTTATATTATATGGATGCGAAACATGGAGTCTTACTTTAAGGGAGGAAATGAGATTACGAGTTTTTGAGAATAAAGTTCTTAGGAAAATTTTTGGACCAAAGTGAGATGAACAGACAGGTGAATGGAGAAGACTACATAACAATGAACTGCATGGTCTTTATAGGAAGCCAGATATAATAAGAACAGTTAAGTCTTGTAGACTGCGATGGGCAGGACATGTTGCGTGTATGGGGAGTGAAAGACATGCATGGAGGTTTCTTGTAGGGAAGCCAGAGAGAAAACATCCAGTTGGTAGACCAAGAATGAGGTGGGAGAACAACATTAACTATGATTTGAGGGAAGTAGATTATACAGAGAATGATTGGAAAGCATTAGCTCAGGATAGGGATGTATGGAGAGCTTATGTCCGCGCGGCCATGAACCTATGGATTCGATAGTGCCAGTGAGTAAGTAAGTAATCCTAATATACCAACTGGATCTGTGAATAAAGAAATTTTTATCTGCAAATACAGGAACTGTATCACAATATTTTAACCCGCAAATAAGGAGCATTTACTGTATTTAAATAAGAGAGTTCAAGATTATGAAATATCAACATTCAAGAAAGCAATATAACCTACAAGAAAAAAATCTCTTATTTTTGGTAAAAAAACCCATTTCAATGTTTTTATGCTGACTCAGATGATAGGATATCTGTCTCCTTACTAGTAGATCAAGATTTAAAGCCCAGCAAAGTTGCAAGTTTAACTTGAAATTTTAAATCTTGGAGCTAGGATGCAGAGTTTTAATAATTGGATAGTGACCAAATGTATAGAATATATTCTTAACTCCCCTGCATCAATACAGGTGTATTCATATGTAGAGGCACCCAATTTTCGCATTAACATTTTTTTTACAATTTTGCAGAAAGAAAATTAATATTTTTCAAAATACTACCAGGCACTGTCACTTTAATTTTATTTCGGAGTTTATAAAGAATACTTTCTAAATTGGACAGCATTATTTAAGTTTACAGAAAAAAGTTTATCAATTTTCACTATTTATTCTAGTGCCAAACTAACAATACTGGATATTGCATGTTATTTTCCTTGTTTGATAGTTATGCATCAACAATCTAAGAGTAGGAACATTTGTGCTTAGCTGCATGATGCAAAATTTATATTAGTGTTTATGAAGATCTGGGTTCATAGCCATTTGTTGCAAAACATAGAATCTCTGATAGAACTGATGGTGTTTACATTTTTCTTTAATAATAATAATGCTATATTTAAATTAATCAATGGTAAAGAGAAAATTTTTTGCCTGAACCGGGATTTGAACCCGAAACTTTCAGTTTTCTGTGCTAATATTGTGACCACTGAGCTAATTCAGGCTACATTCCTGTCCAAGCACAAATCCTTCCTTTACCTTACTCTATTGGTCCCACATTCAATGCAATCAATCATCATTCACAAATACACAATGAATGGCTTCTACATTAAGGGTCGTATGCAAATACATTAGTCTGTACTCAAATTACTTCCAATCACTGGTGAGCTGATTCACCGTGAGCAATTGCTGAGATCGAATTAACGGCCGACTTACCGGTCATGTATGAAAGTTGATGTTTTCGTAATATTGGCAACGAATTACCCAGAATTCTCAGCGATAAAACCACTTCTGTTATTTTCGTCTGCTATAGAGGAACGCATTTACACTTGCATCCCGCAAATAATACCGTATACAACGACGTCTGCATTGTGCAATATTATGCCGATTCTCCTGTTCTTCCAGTTGAATTCTTTGGTAGACTATCAAATTCCTCTTCTCCGTGTATACCGAAAACATGATCGAAGTCTTCAAGGTCCGACATATTGGATAAAGCTGCAAAGGTTTCAAACTACATCGGTTCCCTTCGGGATTTTCACGATAAGTTTCTATCTTGAGCTATGATCTTAAGGTACCTCGTCAGGTAGCTTACAATTATTATCGCATGAATAGATTTCTGAGTAAGTAAAATGTATTTGGATAAAACTTTCTCAGCAGAGAACGCCTTTTACTGTCTAATACGTTCAAACATTCGACCCTAAGAAGACATGAAGGGACTCCACACAGCTATAGCATTATTTATCAAATTAATATTAAGAAGCTATCACTACTATGAAAGAAATAAGTAAATTCATGAACACAACTAAATTATTGTAATCAATGGTAAAGGAAAAATTGTTTAATCAGTTGAATTGGTGTTTACTTGATGAAAATCCATAACTCATTTAATTAAATAAAAATAAAACTTACAGTTTATGTGATTTTCATATTTATTAAAATATAATTCAGTTACAGCTGTTTTGGTACTTTGTACCTTCTTCAGACATGAGGAGCGTCGTTTCAAACCGTATTATGTCCATTCCTGGACAAAATTGAGTTTGATATCATTTCGTTATGTTTCTTATGTGCTCTATCGAGCTGCATGCTCAAATTGTGTCAAATCGCATTTTTTCTTTGCGTAAATGAAGCTTGAAAACAAGTGGTTGTTTCAAATCGTATTATGTCCTCAATCACGGTTGGTACAAATTGCATTTTGTCTTCGTCTCTATTTTTCTTGCTGTCTGCCATGGAATTTTAATTCTTTTCTGTTGGATATACTGATCGTATGATATTAGTTTTGCCACGACAGTAGGTTTCTGCTGTGAGATGGATGAATGTTTTAATACGGGAAATAATTCAAGAGGCAGTCGAAGGAGGCAAAAATGAAGACAAAAAATGCAACAGCTTCAATTTGAGGAAAAGTATGTATAATAGTCAAATTTTCTTAAAGTATCCTACCTGTAGGTAACATTCTTACATCATTTAGTAATACATTGCTATATGTACAAATATAATAAATTATTTAAAAAATTTGTGATGGTGCCATTTATTTTTATTTTGTAATTAGGAACCGTGACAAAGACCCAGACATGACTGAATTTTCACCTCCCTGTGAATTCTATTTCCTTTTGTTATGATTTACAGCCAACCTCTTCCCAAAATGTCTATAAACGAAGCTCATTATTCCTGCCAATTAGGATATTATGCTTTCTGTATCTCTGATATAAGCAATAAGAGCTCTCATTTCTATGTTTGGACAGAAAATCAAGCAGCAGGGGCTCACTCGAGATCTCATCAGCTCTATCTGATTTCTTAGAAAATTAGTTTCCCCTAGAAACTGAGAGTTTAAGGCTTCTTGCTGGTGGGTGCGGAGTCAAAACAGGAACATGCATGTTGTACATGCTATGGCGTTCTATCTCCTCAAGGAAGTTCCCATCATTTGAAGAATGCCACACTTTTTTTCCCTGCAAGGAGATATTCATTTCTGCCAGCTGACAGAATTTTTTGAATAACTGAGAAGGAATTAAGAAGGAATTCGGAAATTTTACCAACAGATGATTATCAGGAAATTTACCAGACAATTGGTTCAGTTCATGTTCTAGGAAAATACTGGGTAGTGAAGAATTATAAGGATTTGAGCAAACATTATAAGAAATGTTGGGGATCAGGGAAGTGAAGAGAATAATGCTCAGAAAAACAACAGAAGATGGGAAAGGCACAGTATCTCTTAAAATGTAGCCAACTTGTAGGATTGATGACTCTTCTAAATTATTCAATCCTATTTTGAAACGAACCATATGTAACCATTGGCTGTACCACCTAGCAGCAAGGTTACTGAGGCAAAGAAGAGTGATGTTGAGAGCTTGCTGAGCCCAAATAAAAAGAAATCGGATTCCATTATTGTTTTAATTTCAGCCTTTTCAACCCTAGGGTTAATTTTGAGATTTGGGGAAGACAGGAGAGATGAAAATATTTTACAATTTTATTGGAGTGTCCTGGAATCAGAACCTGCTCCCAATGAAGACGCACACGGTTGAGATTTTTGAGGAAAGATCTTGCGCATTATGCCCCACATTGTGGGCAACCTTTTGAAAAAAGTAAATTCTTTTCCCACGTTGTGGTGAGGTTTTGAAGCAGCTAACTCTCTTCATGCCCGATGTTGTAGTAACATTTTGACGGCTTAGTGTCCCAAAAGAATTACTGGTTTCAGGTTGGGTTTTGATTTTCGGTAGAGCCCGATTCTCTTCATCAGAGTCCAGCAGTTGGTAAGCATCACAGGATATGTGAAACACTTTAAAAATCACCTAAAATAACTGATTCTTGTAGAAATAGTTATAAATTTATTCATTTTTGTAGGTTCCCAGCAGATTAAGTAAATTTAAGTGGTATTATTCTTCACTGTCAATTAAAATAAATTATTTTCTTGTCTGAAATCAATTACTCTTGTATTAAATATTACATTTTATCTTGAGAACTCTTCTTGCTTCTATCTTTGTTGGAAGTTGTATGCAGAATGACCAGTGTAATTCATATATAATTGTAAAGAACATTATTACATCACATGATGTTAGTTTAAATTCTATTGGTTAATATAATGTTTAAATTTGATTTGTTAAATCAAAAAGTTAATTGTTTTAACATCCAATCAGAATTTCGTATACTTTTATTTAAAAATATGAAGTTTAACAGGTGTTCTTATTACAATTATAACAGAAAGCTTTATAATTCAGACAACAATGACTTAAAACAATTTTAAAAACATTATTTAGAAAGACTGTTACGTAATAGAATTTCTTTGGTTGTTACTGAGACATTTTTATTCAACAATGAACACCAATGAATTATTTATATGTTTTTTTTCTTTATTTAAGTTACATTTAAATATTAAAAGAATTTTAAAGTGCAAAATTATTAACTTTAACTTCCATATTTATGATATTAAAATCCTGCTATACACTGACGAAAATAACACTCTGTGTGATTGTTAAGAAGAAGAGTATGGGGTGTTCATTTGAGTTGCTATGCTCTTTGCACTATTCCTTTATACAGTACAGATTAATTACCCAGAATATTCACTACATACAGCCAATAATCTTACCATATTAAGTTTTTTTTTCTATTCTATAAGAAGTTAATAACAGTCTAGAAAATTATATGTTTGTGCTATATTAAACTTATCTAGTCCACCGCTGTGGTCTCGAGGTAGCGTGCTGCCTTGTCACGCAGCGGGCCCCGGGTCTCGATCCCCGGTCGGGGCTGTTTTTTCTGGGTGAGGTTTTTAATCGGGGTTTTTCCCTCACCTGTAAGACAAATGTCAGGAAAACTTTAAGGCCCAAACGGTCCCCGAAATCATATGGCCATCATCCTTATCATTATCATCCTTACCATTATCATTATCATCATCATCCTTCACCGGTGTGGAAAGCAACGGGAAGCTACCACACCCACACAATTCCCTAGTAAAGCTGCAAGCATAGCATGAAAATGCTATGATTGCAGTGAATGACCTGCCTTTGGGCAGAATTACTATGGATGTAATAATTTTTAAAATGTAATAGTAGGTAATTCTGAATAACTATGCTCTGCAGGAGGGGGGTTTGCAGTAGACAATGCTACTTTAAATCGATTCTTTACTTTTCACTTTCTATGGAAAACTTATATAAATACAGTCCAAAATATACAACAACACAATTCTAAAATATTTATTTTCCCATTGTGGTTGTAACAAAACCATATTATGTCCATTACAACCACTCTAATATAATCAGCAATATTTTGAAGTGATTTAATTCCTTACATACATCAGTTATGTATATTTAATGACAAATTTTAGACTTGTTAGTTTTTATATAACATTCATAGTTTAAGAGTACTGTTTTTTTTGCATTTCCTGTAAAGTTTTTAAATTTTGGACATAATACGGTTTGAAACGATGCTCCTCACATGATAAATTAATTAAATTGTTAATTTATCATGTTTTGAAGAAGGTACAAAGTACCGAAACAGCTGTAACTAAATTATATTTTAATTAATTTTCATGGTTGAAGAAGGTATACAAAGTACCGAAACAGCTGTAACTAAATGCTAACCACCTATTCCAATTGTAATCATTGTTTCGATCCAAATTTTGAAATTTTACATATTTGTGATAAGGGTAAGAAGTTAGATCTTTTGGAGGCTGTAGAAATTAATAAGTTTAAAAGTAGTAAAAAACTGTTAAATTCTCAACTTGATTTGAATGAATCCCCTTTGTTAAATTTAAAAATTTAAATAAATATTGTTGTATTGTTGCTTAGATCAGTTGGAACACAATTCATAATTTGTTTAACATGTCTGAAGAAGGTACAGTGTACCGAAACAGCTGTCACTGAATTATATAATAAATATGAAAATCAAATAAAACTAACGTTTTATTTTTATTTAATTAATAAATTATATTTTAATTGATTTGATCATGGTTGAAGAAGGTATAACAAAGTACCGAAACAGCTGTAACTAAATTATATTTTAATAAATGTTGAAAATCACATAAAACTGTAAGTTTTATATTTATTTAATTAAATGAGAAAAATTTTTGCCTGTACCGGGAATCTAACGCCAAACCTTCAGCTATTAAAAAAACCTTCCCTACTAAAAAACAAATATCAAGATATTGCCAGGCCTTTATAAAATACTCCATAGGGGACCTGCATTAATAGTTACAAGTGAATAAGGGCGACAGGGAGTAAAAAAACATTGAAAACTGCTGTTACAGACTAATTATTCTGTGAAACTTATGGTGCAACAGATCACAGTAACGTAAATCTCTATATCACAATGAAAATCCCTAACTCATATTAACAGTTCAAATTATTTTAATAAATGTTATCCTAATATTATAATGATATTTTCTTCTTCTTCATGGTTTAGGCTCATTTACTAGCCTGTTCCGGCTCCAAATTGCTGCTCTTTCCATCTTTTCCTTGAGCTTCCCAAACTTCTTCTTCCTCGTGGTGAATAGTTGTATGCTGCTTTTGGTATTCTATTCTCAGTCATCCTTGCCAAGTGTTCTTTCCAGTTTTGTTCTGTATTTCCAGTTTGTTCTGATATTGTGAAAAGAAAAATTGTCTGGACCAGGAATCGAACCGTGGACCTCTTATATTCCGTACAAGTGTGCTAGACCACTACACTATACAAGAGGTCCACGGTTCGATTCCTGGTTCAGACATTAATTTTTCTTTTCACAATATCATTATAATATTATAATAAGATCCATTATTGGAACTATGCTAAAATAACAGTATTGGAAATTGTTAAATGTTATCCTATAGTCCATTATGCCAGTGAGGTATATGATCTTTATAGGAAACCAGATATAATAAACAATTATGTCTCGTAAACTGCGATGGGCAGGACATGTGGCACAAATGAGGGATGGAAGCTTCATGTATGAAAACCAGAAGGAAAATGCCCAGTTGGTAGACCAAGAAGAGGTGGAAGAATAACATTAACCATGATTTGAGGGAAGTAGATTATACAGGGGATGATTGGAAAACCTCAAGATAGGGAGAGCTTATGTCCGCGCGGCCATTAACCTTTGGGTTCAATAGTGTCAAGTCCATTAAGAGAAAAGAAGTGGTGACATAAGCCAATGTAATAATTGTCATTCCCTTTTTCGGAAACTTAGTTGATATTAGGATAACTCTAGTATCAAAGTTACCGAAAACTTAAACTGGTTTACGTTTGTTATAATTTAAACGTCATGATCAGAATATTATGTCAAATAATAAATTGGTAAGAGGCACTCGAAATAGCATTAAGTATTATGTCAAATAGTAAATCAATTTAAACGTGTACAATAGGTAGGAAGTAAGCAATAAGTAGTTCTCAAGGCACATTATAGGTAGCACCATATTCGTACATGTTAATGTGAATTTGGAAAACAATAGTTGTATCAGTAATCACTAGATGGCTCTATAAGTGTAATGTACTATTCATTCCTTGTGTTCGGATGATATTAACCTTTTACGATTTATAAACTTGAGAATTCAAATTTACATATGAGTTATAGTCAACAAGGAGCTTTATGGTTTACTTATTCGAATAATACAAGCATATTTATACAGCAAAAAGGTATTACCATAAAATCTACATTTGAAGTTAACGTTCGTTTCCAGCATAGCCAACATTGCTATTAATCGGATTACGTTGCGATTTTCGGCAATTTTATCATAGTTTTTGAGCGTGATGTGTAAATATAGATGTTTTTCAAAATACATGTTATAAATTTGTGTAAAATAAGTATGTTGCAATTATATGCTTAATGCATGTGTGGAGAACATAATTAGTGGTTAGTACAATACTGTTGGTACTCCTGTAGCACATGAAATAGTGCCGTAGCCAACAGTGTGGAAAATATGCTGAAACTGTGAACAAGTGTCTGTTAAGTGAATGTGTTTTGTGGTTAATTCATCGGGGGAAATCATCCCTTGGATGCTGGAGGATACAAGGAAGGATCATTGAAGGTAAGCAGAATCGTTATTTAATTAGAAAAGCTGTTCGTGTGACTTTATATGTGTATAAGTTAACGTCTTTCCCGGGTTCGTTTACGCAAGGATTATTGTGGTGACCGTCATCTGGTTGAATGTATTTATGTCGTTACATGACGATAATGCCGCTAGTTTTAAAATCTAAAACAAAATTTACTGAACTGTGATCTAGTGTGAAATTATCAAATTTGCTCAGAAAAAATCACTAATATTGTGCCGGGTGATTGTCATCAATTTTTTTTAATACTACTTGTTACTGTCATTTTTATGTAAAAAACTTGACCAATAGCAGCTTTGAAAAGTAAATATGGCCCATGCCGAGTGGCGTACTAGGAATAATATTCTAGACCAGCAGTTCCCAACCTTTCTCGACTCGCGAACCGTTTCCATAACGATTTGAGTTGGGTGAACCACTGACTTTAAATTTAGCTACATACAATAGACTACCAAAATCTGTTTTGGAATGGAAACTTGAGGGAAGACGAGGCAGAGGAAGACTTAAAACCTCCTGGAGTTAGGGAATATGTTTATACATGAAGGAGAAACATCTACAACCAGGAGTTTGAATGGACCGACAAAATTAGCTATTAGGAATCGGACGATGTCAGAGACATTAATCAACCGATGATCTATCTACAATAGACATGCATACAATTTAATTCCAAACAAAAGGTTTAATAACCTTAAATAAACTTAACCCTTAACGGTTAAAACCTAAAGTTACTCTAGTTACGGCTTAAAAGTTACATAACGTGTAGGCCTAGTTTGCAATATGTAAATACAAGCGTTCATTGTAAATACTACCCTCTTCCTTGGAATTCAGTGAGAAGGTTACGTCTGTTTTCCAATCACACAGAGCTTTGAAGTCAGGAACTACAGCAGTTAAATAAAGTCTCAGATCAGTTTCAGCACAAAGTCTGTTTCTGTATTTATTTTTTAAATAGGCATATGAAGAAAACTACTTTTTGCGCAAATAGGGGTATACATATGATGTAACAAGGGACATTATAGGGTTAATTTAATTTTAAAATAATAATAATTATTATTATTATTATGACAATGACAATGCCGTAGAAATGAAGGAAACAATAATAAGCCTAACCTCGAAACCCGCCATTACGGAAAAGTTTTGGCGAACCACGGGTTGGGAAACGATTTTCTAGACGACCCACAATGAGTTTGAGGTAGCGTGGATAGCCCAATGTTTCTGGTCCCTTTCCCCCCCAAGGAAGTTACATGTAAGATCATTATTTTGAAGGTGTGGAGTGGAGAAGTCTAGATATGCAAGATTAAGTAAAACTCTCCAGAAACGAACTTGGCCTGTTAACGACATGATCAAGTGGCTTGCCGTCATAGCTGTTTGCCCTTTAAAAAGTAATAATTTGAAAACTATGAATATTAATTTTTATCATCCTAATATCAGAGACTCTTGACTTCCCAATTCCTTTCAAAAAACGTTAAACTGAAAATGTATAAAACTATTATTCTACCAGTTTATATTATATGAATGCGAAAACATGGATTCTTACTTTAAGGCAGGAAAGGAGATTACGAGTATTTGAGAATAAAGTTCTTAGGAAAATTTTTGGACCAAAGAGAGATGAACAGACAGGTGAATGGAGAAGACTGCATAACAGTGAATTACATGGTCTTTATAGGAAGCCAGATATAATGAGAACAGTTAAGTCTCGTAGACTACGATGGGCAGGGCATGTGGCACGAATGGGGAATGAAAGACGTACATGGAAGATTCTTGTAGGAAAACCAGAGGGAAAATGCCCAGTTGATAGATCAAGAATGAGGTGGGAGAATAACATTAACTATGATTTGAGGGAAGTAGATTATACAGGGGATGATTGGAAAACATTGACTCAGGATAGGGATATATGGAGAGCTTATGTCCGCGCGGTCATGAATCTACGGGTTCGATAGTGCCAGTGAGTTAGTTAGTCAGTTAATATCAGGAGTATTTCTGTTTCTACAGATCTAGTTTTTCAAGTTAATTTGGAGAACGATTATTTTTTTTAGGAAGAAAATAAAAAAAAATGAATTCTTTCAAATAGGAAAAATGACAGATATCTTAGAAATTGTACAAAAATTCAAATGAATAATTTCAAGGCGTTTGAGTTCATCTCTTGGATTTGTTGACGCGCTATTTTTACTACTAGACTAATGGAGATTCCTGTAACTCTCACAGCAAGGAACCCCCCCCCCCCCCGAGATGTGTCTTGCGTGTCCGATATTTAGGTTATGATAGCAGTTAACTTCCCCTCTGAAGGAAACATTTTCCTACAACTGGTTCACTCGTAAAATTACCCTGACCTTGGTTCGAACCCGCAACTGTTGGGTCTACCACGAGACCACAATAGCCGGCGACAAAACGGTTAACTATGCAAGATGGCAAAATCCTTTGATATACTTACTTACTTACTCACTGGCACTATCGAACCCGAAGGTTCATGGCCGCGCGGACATAAGCTCTCCATACATCCCTATCCTGAGCTAATGCTTTCCAATCATTCCCTGTATAATCTACTTCCCTCAAATCATAGTTAATGTTGTTCTCCCACCTCATTCTTGGCCTACCAACTGGGCGTTTTCCCTCTGGCTTTCCTACAAGAAGCTTCCATGCACGTCTTTCATTCCCCATACGTGCAACATGTCCTGCCCATCGCAGTCTACGAGACTTAACTGTTCTTATTATATCTGGCTTCCTATAAAGACCATGTAGTTCATTGTTATGTAGTCTTCTCCATTCACCTGTCTGTTCATCTCTCTTTGGTCCAAAAATTTTCCTAAGAACTTTATTCTCAAATACTCGTAATCTCCTTTCCTCCTTAAAGTAAGAGTCCATGTTTCGCACCCATATAATATAACTGGTAGAATAATAGTTTTATATATTTTCAGCTTAACGTTTTTTGAAAGGAGTTGGGACATCAAAAGTCTCTGCAATGCATAATAGCATGCATTTCCAGAATTGAGCCTATGTTTAATTTCTTTGTGCATCTCATTCCTATTTGTGATTATTGTTCCTAGGTATTTGAATTCAGCCACTTCCTCAAAATTTCCCTCCATTTGTCATAAGCTGTCCATTTCCATTATATACTGAATTTCTACGTGTGACCATATATTTAGTTTTAGTGATATTTACTTCCAGTCCTAATTTCTTAGTGTTACTCAATAGTGTGTGCGTGTTGGCCTTTAGTATCTCCTCGCTATCGGCCAGTAGTACTACATCATCAGCATAAACTAACAGCTTATTAATACCATTCAGTTGTAAGCCTTCCTCATTCTCTAAAGATTTAATGGCATGCTCTAGTACAAAATTAAATAGTAGAGGAGATAGTGCGTCTCCTTGCTTCAACCCATTCTGGATTTCAAAAGTGCCTGAAAACTGTTTGCCTACACGCACCCTACTCTTTGAGCCATTTAGACACATTCGTATAAGTCTAACCAACTTTTTAGGAATTCCGAACTCCAGCAGGATACTATATAACTTCTCCCTCTTAATTGAATCATATGCTTTTTTGAAGTCTACATATAGTTGATGCACAGTACCATTATATTCCCATTTCTTCTCTAAAATCTGTCTTAATACTGAAAATCTGATCTGTTGTAGACCTGTTTCTTCTAAATGCACATTGATGATCTCCTACAATGTCATCAATATAGGGAGTAAGTCTGCTTACTAATATATTTGTTAGAATTTTGTACGAAGTTGAAAGTAATGAGATGCCCCTGTAGTTGTTGCAATCAGTTTTATCTCCTTTCTTATAAATTGGTACGATAATTGATTCCTTCCATTCATCTGGAAGAGCTTCTTTTTCCCAAATCATACTAAGCAACCAGCGTATCTTGTCCATCAATTTTTCTCCCCCTGATTTTATCAGTTCTGCTGGGATCTCATCTGAACCTGATGCTTTATACATCTTCAATTTTTCAATCGCCATTTCAACCTCTAATGCACTTGGCTCTGCGACTAGCGTTTCTGCTGTCTGTAACTTATCCTCCTCAATGTCCTGTTCTGTATGTACATTTAATAGCTGATTAAAGTAACCTTTCCATCTATTTAATATACTCCTAGAATCTGCAATCATATCCCCATTTTCATTCCGAATTATGTTTGTTCTAGCCTGAAAACCCTTCTTCTCTATACTAATTCCCTGATATAATTCTCTAATGTTCCTATTTTTTGCATTCATTTCAAGATCATTAATCTTCTCTCTCAAATATTCCCTCTTTTTACTCTTTAGTAACTTAGTGGTTTCACGTCTAACACTACCCAATTGCTCTAAATTTACCTCATTTGGCTCGTGTAACCATTTCATTTTTGCTAGCTTTCTTTTCTTTACAAATGTCGGCACATTTCCTCATCAAACCATTTCTTGTTTTGCCTCTTTTTTAAAACAACCAATGCTTTCTGATGCTGACAATTTAATAGTATCTCTTATAGCCTCCCATTCTTTATTTATATCAGTTTCTTCTTCGTTTGCCACATTGTCATCTGAAGATTCCAGTACTTCAAATCTATTAGCTATTTTGATTTGGTATTCTTGCTGCATTTCATCATTTTTCAAGTTTTTTAATTCATATTTTTACTGAATCATCTTTAGCGTTCGTTCCTCTCATAAGCGATAGCCGTTGTTCTGATTTTCACTCTGACCAGATGATGATCCGAATTGCAGTCTGTCCCTCTAACTGATCTAACATCAATGATGCTACTGTGCCAGCGTTTATCCACTAATACATGATCTATCTGGTTCCGAGTCTCTCCATCTGGGGACGTCCAGGTGTATTTATGAATATCCTTATGCTGAAATGTTGTGGCTCTTAAGAATGAGATTCTTTGATGTGGCAAAGTTGACTAATCTAACCCCGTTGTCGTTACTATCTTCATGAAGACTGAAATTTGCCTATTGTTGGTTTGAATATATCTTCCCGCCCCACTTTTGCATTAAAATCTCCTAAGACAATTTTTCATATGATATCGTGAAAGGCTATCAAATAAGCATTCTAATTCTTCATAGAACTCATCCTTGATCTTGTCATCTTTATCTTCTGTGGGGGCATGTACATTTACAATTATAAAATCATGTCGTTTACCCTTATAAAATTATGTATGATATCCTATCACTAACAAATTTAATATCTCGGATAAGCGGATAGGATCCTCCTTCTGACTAAAAAAAACCCGTTCCAAATGCAGGTCTTTCTGCACCCCCATAGTATAATGCAAAGCTTCCTGATTCCTGACTACCTTCTCCTGGCCACCTAACTTCCTGTAAAGCGACTATATCCAAGGGCGATTTATCCAATTCCCGCGTTAATATCTCTAGTGCCCCGCTATTGTATAAAGTCCTAACATTCCATGTTCCTAGGAACATGTCCCTGTGTTTGAGCCTTTGGCATGGGTTCCCGAAAGTAGTCCCGCCGCCCGGAGAACCTAATGTGGGACTATTTGACCTCCGGAAAATTTACCCTAAAAGACCGCATATGAACCCATGTCCGCATTTCTTGACAGTTTGTATTTTTACGGTGAAATATCGTCACTCTTCGGCCCAAGGTGGACTTTTTTCGTCTGGCTTATCACCTTCGACCAGTCCGGCATGGGTAACCCTATCGGCAGCAATGCTACCGCCGGCATAGCTCTCAGGATCATTTAAGCACGCAAGCCACTCCACCACGATAAGGTAAAGATACACTGTATAAAAAAGTTCATCATGCAGGCATCCAGTGAACTAGGTTTAGGCTGATATGGCATCCGTCCTTCTCTCTCTCTCTCCCTCTCTCTCTCCTCTCTCTCTCTCTCTCTCTCTCTCTCTCTCTCTCTCTTTCTTTCTCTCTCTCTTCTCGGACATAATCCTCATTTTTGAGGTTAAAAAATGGTTTGGTTGGATTTTTCTAAAAGTGACAAAAAGTCCTTGTTTTTAGCTCTAACAAAATTAAAAATTCTCGCAAAGAATGGTCTAGAATTTCGCGGAGTTTACGTGTATATAAATAAAATATAAAACTGTGCATTTTTAAATACTATGGGTGGATTGGCATAGAAGGGTTTGGTCTATAATCCGGTTGCTCGTCTCACATCCACATAAGTCAGTCACAGAGGTGGACGATTATCCAGATAGTGTAAGGATGAAATATAGACAGTATGATTGATTCCCAGTCTTTGTAGCTGGAGCCACTACATATTGTAGCCATCCAAATTTCTGGATGGGCACCGCTCAAATATTAGCAAAATTCCAGCTCATTCCTGTAGTTTTGTGGCTAGGCATCGATGCCTTAGACCGCTCGACAACGGGGCGTGGGACATGCATTTAATAAATGTATATCAATTATTTCAAATATATCCGGTTTTAACAATGTTGACACATTTTTCCGGCACCAATGATTTGTCATCAATTTCGTTTTATAATTTCCTCCATTCGTCTCTATTAGGCCTATAACACAGTTCTTCCTCTATTTCCCAGTCCTTCAAAGTTTCTCTAATCACTTGGATCCACGTGAGATTTAGTCGATGTTTCCTTCTCGTTCCTGATGGTGTCCATTCCACTATTTTTGGTACTCTTTCATACCTGGTATAAAATTATAGTTTTTTAAAATTATAGGTCTGCTAAACTTCTGATAGGTTCTTGTCACCCAAATGCATCTAAAAAATAACTAAAATAATTAAATAAAAGTATTATTCTTCAGTTCTATTTATATGGCTGGGAAATATGGTCTCTTATTTTGTGATAAAAAAAAGAGTGTTTGAGAATAAAGTTCTTGGGGACATTTTTTGAACCATAGAGAGACAAACAGACAGGTGAATATAATAGTTAGCTATGTGATCCTTATGGGAACTAAGCGTGACCAGAACAGTCAATACTCGAGACTGCCATAGACTCTCTTAATTTAGAAATTCAATTGATAAATTTATTTGTTGAAATTTTTTCAATAACAATTGGTATAAATCTATGATTAGCCCCACAAATTTCAGAGCACTGTCCATATAATACTCCTGGTCGATTAAGGACATATGGCACGAATGGAGAATGAATGATGGACATGGAAACTCAAATGAAAGCCAGAGGGAAGCGCTAGTCAGGCCAAGAACGAGTGGGACAATAACATTAACCGTGGTTTGAGGGAGGTAAATTATACAAGAGATAATTGAAAAAATATGTAGGAAAGGGATGTATGGAGAGTTCATGTCGGCGCGGCCATGAACCTCCGGGTTCGATAGAGCCAAAGAGTTAGGTTAATAACAATGTTATAAATTCATATTACAATAAGGCTGGTGCATTGTAACGTCTAGGAATGTATAGCGGATTGTTACGGTGAATGAATCTTGCGTAACATAATTTCATAAACCTGGTCATGATTACTGAAACTCATATTGACCATCGTTTTTCATATCTACTTAAAAATACCAATATCTCTTTGTGGTGGTACAGTGGTGAGTGTAGTGAAATGCCACCAAACGAAAATAAATGTGCATGCTATAGGTCAATCTTGGTCTCAAACGTTTCATTGCCTTTTAAGGAATGCATAACTTGAGTATATTTTATTGCACTAAAGGCTATCCTCTCTTAAAGTGATTCTTATGCTGCTTTTCACTGGTTACGGACACCGATGTATAATGTAGAAGCAACGCGCATATCAAAAAGTAGTTCCCTTCATTAAATAAAAAATATGTCCTTTGAATATACTTGATACAGTACTCTTCGTGAATGTAAATAATAATATTCAAAACATAGAAAATATTCTAAAATGTATATAATCAACAATTACAAATTAAAATACATTATTACATATGGATGATGCAGAGTTATGCTTCAGTCGATTCTGATGCAACAAAATAGCTGAAGGTGAGTGTTCTGTTGCTGTGTCGCCATCTAAATTTTTAAAACACAAGTTTGGTGAACCTTTGACTAGTGGTCAAAAAACAGTTTTAAATGTATTTTACAAGTTCAATGAAAAATCTCACCAAGTTTCTTGTAATCTACCCCATTCAACGATCACACGTCTTATATACTGTCAATGTGACAGTAATTGTGGCACGAATGGCGGAAGGATACGATATTGGCGCGTGTTTATGTTAGGATCACTCTAAGAGCGGATAAAGTATAGGCAACTTATTGCTTCCTATTGTTTATTTTACTTACTCGCACTAACGAACCCGTGGATTCATGGCCGCGCGGACATAAGCTCTCCATACATCGTATCCTGAGCTAATGCTTTCCAATCATTTCCTTTTAGGAAATTTTATTTATACTTTAGGAAAGTCGCCCATAAGGTCGGAAATAATAATAGAAAATAAACCTCTATCACAGTATTCTTCTTCTTAAACATAATTTGTAAGATTTTCATCCTGTTTATTTCCAAAATCACTCCTCGGAGGAAGACGTATTGGATGTGCATGCACTCTCTATCCATCTTTATCCATCTCTTGACTGGTCTTCCTCTTGTTCTTCTCCCGTCCATTGGTCTATCTTCTTTAGCTCTTTTTTGCAAGTCGGTTTTCTTCTTTCTATATGACCCTTCCAATATTTTCGTCTATAATAAATTTGGTTATATCTTGAATATGACATTTTGCCCCTAATTTCTGTGTTGTGTATTTTATCAAATAATGTTTCCCCTGAATATATCTTAAGATTTTCATTTCACATATCACAGTATTAAATTTTTTATCTAGGTTGTGAATGTCTTCAGGATATGGAACAACAAATGATATAGACAATAAATTATCAACATTTCAAATGAAATGTGGCGCCATTCACATAACACTTTTCTTTAATTTTTTAATTATTAATTAATTTTTTAGTTTGGTTTAAAATAAAACAAGAAAGGATACAAGATTGAAGTTCTACAAAAATAATAGCGATACAGGTTGAATGGAGAAGACTACATAACAATGAACTACACGGTCTTTATAGGAAGCCAGAAATACTAAGAACAGTTAAGTCTCGTAGACTGCGATGACACGTATGGGAAATGAAAGACGTGCATGGAAGCTTCTTGTAGGAAAACCAGAGGGAAAACGCCCAGTTAGTATACCAAGAATGAGGTGGGAGAATAACTATGATTTGAGGAAAGTAGATTATACAGGGAATGATTGGGAAGCATTAGCTCAAGTTAGGGATGTATGGAGAGCTTATGTCCGCGCAGCCATGAACCTACGGGTTCGATAGTGCCAGTCAGTAAGCAAGGCACTTTATATGGTAGTGAGTCCTGGGTATCAAATTAGAGGAGTTCAAGTAGAATACAAAGTGCAGAAACGACCTTTCTAAGAAGGACCAAAGGATGCCAAAAATTGGACCACATAAGAAATGAAGACGTAAGAAGAGGATTAAAAAATATTCAATAAATGATAGAATTCGGCTGGAACAGCATATTCAGATAATGGAAGGAACAAAATTGTCCAAGATAGCATATGATAAACCAAAGGATTAAAGCTGTAGGAAGAGATGGAAGGAATCATTGTGAATTCGGAACAGGCGAATCGCCTAAATCTTAAAGTGAATAAGATGATGATTAGGGCAAGGCAATTAATGATTTTGCATCTTTTTCTTATGAAGGTTGAAACATTGCTTGCATATATTAAAATGTACGGCATTAAAAAACGGATTAAATAAAAGCAATTCGTTAGGGCATTTTTTTTTGCATTCTCCTAACTTTTTTAGGGATAGGTAATTTTTTTTGGCAATTTTAGGTCATTTTGAGCATTTTTTACACTTTTGCGGAAAGCTGTGACATTATTTGATTTGATTTAAGATTTTTATTATAATTCAGTATCTTTCCTTGTCAATATAATTTCTTGGAATTAAGTAGTTGTTTTGCTAACTACTACCCCTATATTTCAAGATACGTGCATAATGAACTTGTCCACTTCTAGGACTTTTATTCAATTTCTTAGAGCTTATGCTAGCTTCTACCCTTATTCTGATTGTTAACTGCAATTCAAAATTGCTGTAAAAGTGTACTGTGTAATTGAAATGGATTTTCTGCAATAAAAGGTACTGTAATATGTATGTTTTAAATACTTTTCTTTTAATATTTTGATGTTAAGTTAAATTTTATGTAATTCAGTGATCAAGTGAGTACTTAATCTAATAAATAGTATTTTTATTGGTAATTCTTAACTTTTTATTCGTCATTTTTTAATTTTATTGGTCATTTTTTGCATTTTTAGGTCATAAATTCATTTTTTATTTTGCACTTTTTCCACTTAATCTAATAAATAGTATTTTTATTGGTAATTCTTAACTTTTTATTCGTCATTTTTTAATTTTATTGGTCATTTTTTGCATTTTTAGGTCATAAATGCATTTTTTATTTTGCACTTTTTCCAATTTATAGGGCATTACGTAAATGCCTTGCCCTAATGATTGTTTATATTACAGTAGAATCGCCCGATAGATATGCAAACATGTGATACACCCCCTCCCAATCACTCTAGCACAGTCAATACCAGTGCAATTAAGTAAGTCATCGCCATTGTAGAAAAAAATCCGGTCTCTAGCCTTCAGTATTATGCCAACAGCTGATTGAGTAGTACGTCCTCTTTATCCTCTAAAGATTTTGTTTGCATGTTCTTGGATTAGGTACGCACCACAAAAATAAATTTAAGGAAGTTAAAGGAAGATTGTCCGTTATAAAGAAACACGACCTTCTCAAGGTTCTGCATGTGAATGACGCAGCATTTGTATCATTACCACGTGATCGGTTTCATTACCATCTTGTTCTTATTACTTTCCCATTAACTAACGTAAAATTAGCAACAGCAAAGTTGAATAGATGAACCAAAATGTTACCATTTCATTCTTGTGAAACGACTAACCCAAATATCTAACCCGAAACTGCACTTCAGGTATCTCAAGTTGCTCCCGATTTCTTCTGTCAATTTGCATATTGACTCTTTCAATATTCGAACTGAACTGGATTTTTCCAACCTGTTAACGTCCCTATTCTGTTTGTTTCCATCTGTTTGTTTATGCATTTGAATTACATTACCCTCAAGGTAACGGTATTTACAGTAGGACATTTTTATGAAGATGTGATGGAATTCAAGAATGTAACTAACTCACTGTGACTATAGAACCCGTAGGTTCATGGCAGCGCGGACATAACCTCTCCATACATCCGTATCCTGAGCGAATGCTTTCCAATCATCCTCTGTACAATCTCTCTCCAACACCACAGCCCTAAAAGGCCCTTGTCCTATCAGTAGGCTGCTGGCCTCACATCCACATGTGCTAATCATACAGCCAGCGACATGCTGTCAGTATATCGGGCCCCTCAGCCGTCACAGGTTTTCACAACCTGACTGTACAATCTACCTCCCTCAAATCATGGTTAATGTTATTCCCCCACTCCAATCTTCGCCTACCAACTGGGCTTTTCCCTCTTGTTTTCCTACAATAAGCTTCCACCCCCCTCTTTCATTTCCAATTCGTGCCACATGCCCTGCCCATTGCGTATACGAGACTTAAATATTCTTACTTATATCTCGTTTCTTATAAAGATTGTGTAGCTTACTGTTATGTAGTCTTCTCCATTCGCCTGTCTGTTCATCTCTCTTTGGTGCAAACGTTTTCCTGAGAACTCTATTCTCAAATACTCGTAATCTTTTCACCTCTTTTAAAGTAAGAAACCACGTTTTTCGCATGCATATAATATACTTGGGAGAATAACAGTTTTATACATTTTCAGTTTCACGTTTTTTTAAGAAGTTGAGACGTAAAGGGTCCCTATAACGCATAATAGCACGCATTTCCAGAATTGAGTCAGTGTTTAATTTCTTCGTACATCTTATTCCTATTTGTAATTATTGTTCCTAGATATTTGAATTCAACCACTTCTACAAAAGTTCCCTCTTTTGTAATTAACTGTCCATTTACATTATGTAGCCGATTACTATGCATGTGATCATATATTTAGTTTTATTGAAGTTTACTTCCAGTCCCAATTTCTTAGTGTTACTCAATAGAGTGTGCATATTGGCTCTTAGTATCTCTTCGCTATCGACTAATAATAATTCAAGAATCCAGGAACGATAACAACAAACAAATGAATTGCAGAAAAAAAAAACGCATAGGCTCAACTGTATGCTGTTATGCAAGACTGATTTAGTTGGAAATAGTAGCCTATGTTATGATACGAGGTTGGACGGGAGTGTTTTGCGTTTGAGTTGAAATGTTTGTAATAATAATAATAATAATAATAATAATAATAATAATAATAATAATCTTATTCTTCTTCACTTCACGGGCTAGGCAAAATGCCTGCTCCGCCTCACAGTTGTTCTGTCCATGTTTTCACTGGCCTTCCTACATTCCTTGAACCTCTTGGCTTGTAGTTAAATGCTACTTTTGGTAATCTTGTTACGTTCATTCTTTCTACGTGCCTAAACCATTTTTCTCTATTTCCTTTGATTTTATCATGTAATGGATATAGGCTTATATATATATATATATATATATATATATATATGATATGAAAAGAAAAAAGAATGCTTGAGTCGGGATTTGAACTCGAGTCTCTAAAGTCTGTACCTTTAGCGCTCTAACCAACTGAGCTACCCAAGAATTCCAAGACAAACATACAATTTTCTTATACATGTAGTATTCTCAATTCACACAAGAGGTAGCGGAAATATCATTCAACTGCCATCTAGCGGCTAACATAACAGTTAAGCAAATTATTTTATATATATATATATATATATATATATATATATATATATATATATATGGTATATGGTATGATAAGAAAAATAAATGCCTGGACGGGATTCGAACCCGGATCTCTGTTCTTATATCCTCATTCTTTAACTGAACCATCCTTGTGCAGCCCTTTGTTCTTCTAAGGTAGTTCATTTCTACGCTTTATATTCTAGATAGATAGATAGATCATCGGTTGATTAATGCCTTTGACATCGTCCGATTCCTAATAGCCAGTTTTGTCGGTCCATCCAATCTCCTGGTTGTAGATGTTTCTCCTTCATATATAAACATATTCCCTGACTCCAGGAGGTTTTAGGCCTTCCTCTGCTTCGTCTTCCCTCAGGTTTCCATTCCAAAACAGATTTTGGTAGTCGATCCTCTTCCATTCGCTGGACATGTCCGTACCATCTTAATTGCTGAGTTTTAATATAATCTAAAATAGTGTCTTCAATCTTCATTTTCTCCCATATAACTGAGTTCCTAATTTTTTTCTCTTCTTGAAATTCTTGTCCCGCGCCGTAGCCGAGCGGTTAAGGTAGGAAGCCTTGGCGCAGAGCTACGGGACTTGCGCTGGTTCGAGTCTCCATGGGGGAAGAAATTTTCTCATGGTATTTCGGCCAGTATGGGACCGGTGCCCACCCAGCATCGTGAGGCAATTGGGTAGCTACAATAAGTAGCGGCTCCAGGTTGAGGAACCAGCTATAACGGCTGGGGGACTCGACATGCTAACCACATGTCACCCCTACACTGGCTGTTGATCATCTACCTCTGTGATTGACACATGTGGATGTGAAGGGCCAGCAGCCGGCTGGTAAAAGGGCACCGCTGAAAAGTGGAAAGACCCTCAATCGGAAATCGGAAATTCTTGCGGCCCTTCTTATAAAATCCATTTCCGTTGCCAAAAGGTACTTATTTGTTTTTGTTGTTAATGCCAAAGTTTTGCTCCATAAGTAATTATGCTTTTAACAATTGTATGATATATATTCATTTTATTTTGATTACTTATATTTTTATGCTTTATATTCTACTTTGTAATTTTTTGTCATTACTCAAATTTCACTCCCATAAAGTGACGCAGGAACTTTCAATGTTTTATAAAACTTCAATTCGGTATCTGTTCTTGTTTTGTTCTTTAATGTTTTATGTATAGTTCAACATATCATTTGAAATCTTGACAGTTTCACATTTACGTCTCTTTCAGTTTTTTGTGTTTATAGTAAAATTACAACCCAAAATAATTAAAATTTGTTACTTGTTCCAGTGGTTGTTGTCTATTATGATTTTTGATCTTATATGTTCACTTCCCCCCAAAATGTCATTATTTTCGTTTTTTTCTTTGATATTTTAAAATTATATTCTTGGCATAACTGATTTAATTGATGTAAAGAGTACTGCAAATTATTTTCATAATAATAATAATAATTTATTTCGGAAATTACCTACAATATAATGGTTTTCCGTCGCCCTCAAGAAATTCGCTTTTTCCAATTGTAACGGTCCTGAACATCCTCATCTGTTAAGATACAGTTCACTCACATTTCTTCTCACACCATCCATCCAACCTTCTTTAGGTCTTCCCTTTCTTCTCTTTCCATCTATTTTCCACCCCAAGATCTTCTTAGGGATTCTATCAGATGCCATCATCTTGAGATGTTCATACCATCTTAATTGTCTCTTTTCAACTATTTGCAATGCATTTTTTTCAACTTTCATATTTTTTCTAATTTCAATGTTTATATTTTTTCTAATCTGAACTTCCGCGATGAACTTCTTCAGTAATCAAGTCTGTTGTTAATAACTTGTTAGTCTGACACATTTTATTTGTCCATGACTCTTATCCATATACTACTACTACTACTACTACTGCTGCTGCTGCTGCTGCTACTACTACTACTTCTTCTTCTTCTTCTTCTTCTTCTTCTGTCATTAATAATGTTTTATCTTTTTTTTATATATTTGTACATATTACATTTAATTTGTTAAATCTAAAGTAAATCAAAATACATTATAAATAATAATAATATTGTATTTATAGCATGCAATCGTGTATTTATTGTAATTTAGATGTAAGATTATTTTCTGTATTTTTTAAAACCTGGTTGAGTGGCAGACAAGGCCTTAAGGCCTTAACTCTGCCAGGTAAAATAAAGCTGGTATTATTATTATTATTATTATTATTATTATTACTACTACTACTACTACCACTACTACTACTACTACTACTACTACTACTACTACTACTTCATCATCATCCGGTATCATGGCAGCTGCCGCCGTCTTCCGGAAACCAAACGCCATTCCCCTCTATCCATCCATTGATCTTCCTCCATTCCTCTGATATTCATAGCTGCTTGTACCCCTTCTATCCAAGTTTTCTTCGGTCTTCCTCTCTTCCTCTTTTCCATTGGGATCCATTCCATAACAATTTTTGGCAATCTTTGCTCTGGCATTCGTTTGACATGACCATACCACTGCAATCTTTTCTTTTCTATGATGCCCGGCTCCTCTTGTACACCCATACTGGGGAAATAAAATACCCAGGGCGGACCAAAACTAGCGCTGCTGCCTTGCAGTAAGATACTGGACTATCAAAGGCTAGAGGAAGAAAACCTTGAACAAAAATTACCCGTCCCCCAGGTTGGGGGTTGATGCATCGGGCCAGCTCCTCGTTCATCATAAAAAGAAAAAATGCTAAAAAACCAAACATGATACTACTACTACTACTACTACTACTACTACTACTACTACTAATAATAATAATAATAATAATAGTGGTTCAGACAATTATAACATTCAGTTTGTTTCATGGCTTTTATTACAGTCACAGAATTTAATTGCATGTTTCTAATTATGTTTATAGATGTTTTACTGCAATATATTAGAATATTTAGGGCATTTTCTGAATTTTGATCAAATTATGCATATCGTAGGGGTTTACCTGAAATCCGAAAATAAGAATTGACTAGTAAACCACCATGTTTAGTTCGTTGTAATGTATACACATTTTAGGTACGGCGAGTGTTTAGCTGCTATTGTGATATAAAATCATTAGGTGTAGGAGTTTACCTGAAATGAGAATTTAAAAATCAAATTTCATTTATTTAGACATAGCATCGCATTGGCTAGTACGCAGATACAATTAATTTTGTTCAACTTGACACTGCGGTTCTAATTTAATGTTTTTGTTTATTTTGGTACCAGATAATGTTTTCATGATTTTTTAAACTGTAAAATAGAAATAACGTTCTTCAATGAGATGGTAAAATGACCCCAGGACGAATACTTTCTGACAGTAATTTCCGTAATGAATGTTTTTCTGTGAGGTGCTTGATTTATGGAAGAGTTGGCGTGTTGGATTCTGACAGAGAACAGGTGATAAACTGATGATGATTTCCGGTGATGCAACCGGTACAGCTTCTTCACCGGATGTCTTGAGGCTCCCGCGATGTCCATTTCTTGTCTGTTATAAACTTCTTACAACTTACAGTAATGCAGTTACTTAATTCAGGCCAAAGAAGTTTATTCATCACCACCATCGCCTTCTTCGTCTCCTATTAGGAGCATAGGGCATCCACAAACACCAAAGCGTCGCCAACTGATCTATTCTGAGTCAACTTCTTTTTCCTTTCCAGGTTTTTCCCTCCTTTGCAATCTCTTCAAGGTTGGTTCTTTTCCATGTCTGTTTTGTCATGCCTCTCTCACTGTGCCCTTGGGGCAAGGATTATTATATACATATATCTGTACTTACGGTTCCAACCCAGTGCAATTCTTTCAATCGAATTGTGGTCTTTTCTTAATATATTTCCGATCCAGTTTAATTGACAGAACACTAATTTCTCGTGCCTGTTATTTAAATGTGGCGGACCGCACTGAAAACAAAATAACGCATGACTGTTATTATTAGGTTTATTGTGTAATTCGACACACATTTAAGTTATTGCACGCGGTAGCGTAGTGGTTAAGGCACTGCGCTACAAGCCGTAAGGTCGAGGGTTCGAGTCCCGGTGGGGTCAGGATTTTTAAACTGACCCAAACCTTCTGGCGGCACTATGGCCCTGGGGTCGACTCAGCCTCTAACTGAAATGAGTACCAGACGCTCGTTCTGGGGTAAAGGCGGCCGTCACGCAGGGCTGACAATCCGGCTGACATCAAGTGCCGATTGTCAAGAAAAAAGTGGGAGCCTTAACCTCCTACTACCCCAAGGGCCTCCTGAGGCCTGTAGTGGGATCAGAAGAAGAAGAAGAATTGCGCGTTCGTTTTCTTCTGTTTCATTAATACTACATAAATCGAATCAATTGATGTATCCTGTAGGATACATTGACAATGAAAGAGTTAAAGAAGGTTATTGAAGTAGTAGGCCCTATTATTTATAGTATAAAATAAATACAATTTTACATCTATCACCCCCCCTCTCTCTCTCTGCCCTTGTCTGTACTTTTATGTACATCAACACCTCCCGCATGTCCACCGCTGTGGTCTCAGGGTAGCGTGCTGCCTTGTCACGCAGCGGGCCCGGGTTCGATCCCCGATCGGGACAGTTTTTCTGGATGAGGTTTTTATCGGGGTTTTTCCTCACCTATAAGACAAATGTCAGGAAAACTTTAAGGCCCAAACGGTCCCCGAAATCATATGGCCATCGCAATCATCATCATTCAAATTCATCTTAGGTTAAGCTTTGGATTAGGGACTCTCCTGGCGCACCATTATCATCACCCATCATATCATCGGGGCAACTTAACCCCGCCTTCCAGGAGCCCCAACCTCAGAAGTGGGTTACAAGTACGCCATGCCAGGAGAGAAACCAGGAATGTTGAAAAACAACCTGGGGCATTTGAAAAAAAAAAACACCTCCCTCATCTTAAAGAGAGATGGTTTTTAAATCTGTATCACATTAGGTGTAAAGAGCATTCCAGATATTTTGGGAATGGAAGTCAACAAGATACATGAAGCGCGGTTCACAAGGTAGGCCTACTGTATCAAATTAACTTTGACTATTTAACTCATGTCCCAAATGGGAGTCAATGACCAATCACATTTCAATGATTTTTTTATTTACAACCAATCACAGTCGATTTTCATCTCGATTTTATCAATTTAATTTTATCACTTTAAAATCAAGCTCCTCCTTTTTAACATTCTAAATAGATCATATTATTTTGCAGTGACTGCATGTGGCTACAAAATTGTATATATAGTGCACGAATGTTAGCAGATAGTGCTTGCGGGATATAATATAAAAACATTTGTAGCTATTGCTTATACCACAAAAAAAACAGACTGTTTGCACTTTCCTAAACGAATTATTTCCCAGGAAATAACGTTGCAGAAAAATATAATTGACATATTTACATCATAGGACATCATAAATTAATGAATAACCTACAATATTGATTATAAATTTCTCCACTAGGGTGTATTCTTACAATATTGTGATCCTTTGGCAATAAATAATATGATGTGGTTTGCAGTGATGAACAAATGAAGCGTAACAATCGTTTCTCATTTGTTTTCAAACATCGCCGTTTACATTAAATATATAAATATTTTAAAATAACTACAGTTAAATAGTCCACCGCTGGTGGTCTCGAGGTAGCGTGCTACCTTGTCACGCAGCGGGCCCAGGTTTGATCCCCGGTCGGGGCAGTTTTTCTGGGTGAGGTTTTTATTTCGGAGTTTTTCCTCACCTGTAAGACAAATGTCAGGAAAACTTTAAGGCCCAAACGGTCCCCGAAAATCATATGGCCATTATCGTCATCATCATTATCATCGTCCTTCACATGTGTGGAAAGCAACGGGAAACTACCACACCTATAATTCCCTAGTAAAGCTGCAAAGCATAGCATGAAAATGCTATGATTGCAGTGAAAGACCTGCCATCGGGCAGAATTACTATGGATGGATGGATATTTAAATAATGATTTGTGAGCAAACAGCTTAATTTTATTCGTTAAATAGTCCTAACAAATGCCACTCTTGATTTCCAAACTCTGTAGATAATTTCACTCCTCACTTCTTGAGTCGTGAATTTATTATTTTGGAAATCACCCGTGGCATTACTTATGATAAATTATTCATGGTTATTGTCTGGAATTTTAATAGAGAGTCAAATAGTACGTGGTATATATACTTTTGAAATTTACATCTGTAAGAGTTATTTCAGTGTTCTCTTTTAAAGGAGTTGTACCTATCTATAATGACGTAACAGCCCATTGTTGCGCCTTAGTCTCTCCTCTGTTAGGAGTTACTAGACTAAATTAATTTAGTAACGCTTTCTTGGATATTTCTTACCAATATGCTCAATGATCGTGATCTTCAATCTGATCGTCTCGAGTCCAAGCTCTGTGTGTTTGCGGGGGGAAGTGTGAGGACTGGGATGAGGTACACATCTCTGCTTCTCATAGTACTAACAGCTGAGACAGCACATTCCTTTCAGACACACGGAGCTGGGTCCTGAGCTATATGTTATCATCAAATTTTATTTCCCATCAATTTACAGTTTCATTGTCCATTATTCAAAACTCTACCAAGGAAAAGTTTGAATTACATGGGTGATATGTATAATTTTTTTTGCACGATAGTGCGTTCTGTCGTACTTACAGCAATAGCGACCACAATTGAAAGTTCAATTTCCTGAATTTCGGGGTTGCCAACTTATAAGTAACAAAATAACTATACTGTCATATTACAAATTGCCTACCTAGTGCGGGAAGTAAAACCACTGCCCCTTATGTATAAGTACTACGTACAATGTATATACAAAAACGTATCCAAAAGATAGTGTTAATATACAGTATACGAAACACATCATTGCATTTTAAATGAACTGAACTTTATTTGAAACCATATAAAACAACAAATTCATAAGTGCCGCTATTTTATACCTGATTGGTGTCACGGCCTGCTGTAGTCTCAACTAAATTATTTTCAGTATTTACCGTTAAAACATTGGCCAGCCTGTTAACGTTAGTCAGTTGTCTATAATAAAAGCAAATATTTTACTATTATTTATTATTTTGAAAACTCCATCGTGCAAAAAATAATGTACAACGCACATTTGTGAAGTGTTTTACAGAATCTCGGAAATTAAAAACCACTCCCCAACCTCGCATTGTAGTATACTATTATTTTTTTTGCATCTATTTATCTTATATTGTTATACAGTAGCCTATATTGGTTTTTAGCATTTTTTATTACCAGGTTTTTGTATTATATTTTTCTTGCAATATTACATTGCTTGGGATCGATCTCCGATCGGGACAGTTCTCCTGGACTTTTTTTTTCCGATTTGTTTCCTCGCCTGTAAGACAAATGTCAGTAAAATTTAAGGCCCATACGGTCCCTGAACAACTTCTGGCCATCATTATCATATTCGCCCCATTCGATTAAGTTATATCATCGGGGCAGCATAACCCCTCCTTCCAGGCGTTCCAACCTCAGAAGTGCATTACAAGTACGCAATGCCAGGAAAGAATAACACAAATGTCTTAATGACAATCTGATGGCATTGATTAAAACATATTATTGATTTTTTATGTTAGTTAATTTTTATGTAGGTCTAGTTGATTATTTCTATTGTTGATTTTTTCTTACATTGTTATATTGCTGTTCGATTTTGTATTGTGTTTTTTTCTTTATATCATTATTTTATTGATTTATTGTTATTTAAATATCATAAGTAATGCCAGGAGTGATTTCCAAATTATCAATAAATTCACGACTCACGAAGTGAGGAGTGAATTTATCTAGAGAATTTGTAAATCAAGAGTAGCATTTGTTAGGACTATTTAACGAATAAAATTAAGCTGTTTACTCACAAATCGTTATTTAACTATAGTTATTTTAAAATATTTATGTATTTAATGTAAACGGCGATGTTTGAAAACAAATGAGAAACGATTGGTACACTTCATTTGCTTCTTTTGTTCATCACTGCAACCAGATCATATTATTTATTGCCAAAGGATCGCAATATTGTAAGAATGCACCCTAGTGGAGAAATTTATAACCAACAATATAGGTATTAATTAATTTCTGATGTCCTATGATGTAAATATGTCAATTATATTTTTCTGCAACGTCCTTTCATGGAAAATAATTCGTTTAAGAAAGTGCAAACAGTGGTTTCTTTGCTACAAATGTTTTTATATTATCTCCTGCAAGCGCTATCTGTTGACATTCATGCACAATATATACAATCTGGTAGCCGCATTTCTTAGAGGGTCAATCACTGCAAAATAATGATATTACCTATTCAGAATGTTAAAAAGGAGGAGCTTTCTTTAATATGATAAACTTCAGTTGATAAATTCGAGGAGAAACACGACTGTGATTGGTTGTAAATCAAATATCATTGAAATGTGATTGGTCATTGACTGCCATTTGGGGCTTGAGTTAAATAGTCTGTGTTATTTCTCCTCGTAACAATTCACAAATGTTGTGGTTAGAATTCTAAATAAATAAGAATAACAACAAATATAGTTAACAAACATTACCATACAGAGGATAATTTGTTGTTCTTAAATAATAAAATTCCTAACCCTTTCTCCAGATTCTTTCTTAAACATTTTTCGGTCGTGGATCCTAATTACAAGTAATGTCAAAATTATATAATATTAAAATGACGTAATTCTAATTGGGCAATTGTCGAAAGTTAAAGACTTCCATTAGACCGAATATTATATAAGATAAATTACATTTAGTTTCAGGGCAGTGGGAGTAGTTGCGACCTTGTGAGTCTGGTTGCATTCCTAACATAGTTTTTATTAAGTTTGCGTGTTTGTATAATGGGAACATTAACCTTGCTTGGTTATCGATCCGGGTGCAAGAGGAATGGGTGAAACTACCCCTTAATACTGCAGAGAACCGGGGAAATTAATTTGAAAACGAAAGTGCTAGGATAAAAATTGTTCTAGAAAGTTTGTAGCTATCTTATATCAATATGTGCCAATTGGCTTAAATGACAGCAAGATAAATTGTATATTACGATGCAAGACTGGGAAGTGGTTTTTACAGAATCGAGGAAAAATGTTTAAAAACCGACAGTGGCGAGATTTTTAATTTTCGAGATTCTGTAAAACGCTGCACAGGAGTGCCGCTGTACATTATTTTTTTGCGCGAGGTGTTTTCAGAATAATAAAGAATAGTAAAATAATATCTTTGTTGGAAATATTTGCGTTCATTATAAACAATTGACTAACGTTAACAGTGTGGGCAATGTTTACTAGTTGGAACAACAGGAGGCCTTGAGAAACAATTATTGATAACATGACCGTAAGTTCGTATTTATTGGTTTGTATTGTTTCAAATAAAGTTTAGTTCATTTAAAATGCAGTGATATGTTTTGTATAATGTATATTAACACTACCTTTTGGATATTTTCTGTATAAACATTGTACGTAATATACATAGAGGGCAGTGGTTTTACTTCCCGCACGTGGGTATAAATGTAATATTACAGTATAGTTATTTAGGTTGGCAACCCCGAAATGTAGGAAGTTGAACTTTCAATAATGGTTGTCGTTGCTGGTAAGTACGACAAAACGTACTATCGAGCAAAAATTAATTATTTACGCCATAGCCAAGAGGTCTGAAAAATGTTCTCATTTATTACCAGATTCTGTAACTTCTATACCCATTGAGCGTTTTTTTTCTGGTTTTCCTTCAAGGAGTTTCCAACTTCATTTCCCTTTTGTGCCACTTGACCTCCCATCGCAGTCTACCTTAACTTTTATTATATCTTGTTTCCCATAAAGAGGTCCCGCAAATTAGACGAATGTTTAACGCAACAAGCCTTGGCGCAGAGCTGCGGGGCTTGCGCTGGTTCGAGTCTTCGTGGGGGAAGAAATTTTCTCATGAAATTTTGGCCAGCATCGTGATGAATTTGGGTAGCTACAATAAGTAGGGGCTTCAAGTTGAGAAAACCAGCTATATCTGTTAGGGACCCAACATTCTTACCACATGTCACCCCTACACTTGCAGGATGATCATCTTCCTCTTTGATTAACACATGTAGATATGGGGCCAGCAACCGGGCTGGTAGGCCAAGGGCCTTGTAGGCCTATCGCTCCATGGAGATTTTTTCTCACATAAAGAGCATGTAGCTCACTGTTATACGTCCTGTCTGTTCAACTGTGCTGGTTCCCGGCTAAGCCTACGGGCTCGTGGACAAACTGTGGGGTCACCAGGAGATGAGCACCTGGATGTACTAAAGTCTCACACTGCGGGGTGTTTGAGGATTCAAGCCCTAACCGGCCTCACAACGGTTGCAGGATGCGTCCCTGGAGGTAGAACAGGGGAACGGTCGGTGGATCTGCAACAGCAGTCCTCCCGGCTAGGCTCGAGGAGCCCGTGGACCAACTGTGGGGTCGTCAGGAATGAGCGACCTGACGTAGTATGTAGCTCAGCAATTTCCCTGAAGTTGCAACTCCGACACCTTCTCCCTGAGGTGTTTGGTTTTAAGCCGAGAACCTTGAACGTGGACGCGAACAGATAGGGAGGACAAGATACTGGGACTTGGGTGTATGGTCTTTGACCGAGGTATCCCAAGGGGTGGAGGTATGGGCCCAGATGTCTGTTCATCTCTCTTTGATACAAACACTTTCCTAAGAACTTTATTCTCAAATACTTGTAATGTTTTTTCCTCCCTTAAAGTAAGAGTCAATTTTTCACATCATTTAACTGGGAGAATAACAGTTGTATATATTTTCAGTTATTTTTTTTAGAGAAGTTGGGATGACAAGAGTCCCTGTAATGCATAATAGCAAGCATTTCCAGAATTAAGCTTATGTTTAAATTTATCTTTGCACCTCATTCGTATTTGTAATTATTGTTCCTAGATATTTGAATTCAGCCACTTTTTCAAAATTTCCTTCATTTGTCATTAATTTTCCATTTCCATTATGTAATGTGGCCATATATCTAGTTTTATTGACTATTTAACTCATGCCCCAAATGAGAGTCAATGACCAATCACATTTCAATGATTTTTTATTTACAACCAATCACAGTCGTGTTTCGCCTAAAATTTACCAACTAAAGTTTATCATAATGAAGAAAGCGCCTCTTTTTTAACATTCTGAATAGGTCATAGCATTATTTTGCAGTGACTGACCCCCTAAGAAATACGGCTACCAGATTGTATATATAGTGAATGAATGTCAGTAGAATGCGCATGCGATAGATACTATAAAACATTTGTAACAATTGATTATACCACAGAAAAAAACACTGTTTGCACTTTCTTAAACGAATTATTTTCCAGGAAATGACGTTGCAGAAAAATATTATTGACATATCTACATTATAGGACATCAAATTAATTAATACCTATAACGTTGGTTATAAATTTCTCCACTAGGGTGCATTCTTACAATATTGCGATCCTTTGGCAATAAATAATATTATGATCTGGTTGCAGTGATGAACAAAGGAAGGAAATGAAGCGTACCAATCGTTTCTCATTTGTTTGCAAACATCGCCGTTTACATTAAATATATAAATATTTTAAAATAACTATAGTTAAATAATGATTTGTGAGTAAACAGCTTAATTTTATTCGTTAAATAGTCCTAACAAATGCCACTCTTGATTTCCAAATTCTGTAGATAAATTCACTCCTCACTTCGTGAGTCGTGAATTTATCGATACTTTGGAAATCACACGTGGCATTACTTATGATAAATACACTTTTTAAATTAAAATTATTTCCCTTTACTGCCAGTCCCAATTTCATAGTGTTACTCTATACACTGTGCATATTGGCCATTAATATATTGGTAACATAAAAAACAAAATGTTATATAATATTACAATTACATAAAGATGTACACTGTACAATGATGAGAGAACGGGAGTTTTTAAAGATATGTTGACAAAAAAAACTATTTACTGATGGTTCTGGCAATATTGTTATAATGAATGATAAGGAAATATACCTTTAAAAAATCCAGCTCCCACGTCCCTTGCCAACTAAAGGACAGATCCCAGGTGGGTTTAACCCGCTAACTTACGGATACAGATTAAAAAATGGCAACCGGGAAACGACTCTATAATATAAAGGCTACCCGCTCTTAAAGTGATCCTCATAAAAAAACATGTGACCTGCTCTCTTCTCATTGGTTATGGACACTGAACTTACGGTGTAGAAGCAGTAAGTACGCGAAAAAGTAGTTCCTTTCATTAAATTAAAATACACACTCTGAATCTACTTGTTATTCTTCGTGAATGAAAACAATAATATTCCAAACCTAGGAAATATTCTAAAATATACCTGATCAGTAATTACAGGAAGAAAATTGTTGGAAATAATGAAGGCAAGAGGGTACCCGGCTCAACTTATAGAAGGAATAAAAAGTCTTTATAATGGCACGAAAATTATCCTTAATTTAGATAATTATTCCAGAGAAGAAATGTTAATAAATCAAAGAGTTCGACAAGGGTGTACATTATCACCTACATTGTTTAATATATATTTTGACGATGTTATTCTAAAATGGAAAAAAATCAAGTCCAATAGGAATACAAATTAATAAGGAAATGTATATGAATATTTTAATGTATGCAGACGATCTGGTAATTATACAGAAGTCAGAGGATGATTTACAAAAAGCCATTTACATGTTGAATCAATTAGGACTCTATTATAATCTCAAAGTCTCTACTTCAAAAACTAAAATTATGGCTTTTCAGGACAAAGTGCCAGTCAGAGCAAAAATAGTGATCAATAATGAAATAATAGAACAGATAGCACAATTTAACTATATTGGTTCAGATATAACATATAGCTATGATTGGGATATACATAATAAATTAAACCGATATCAAATGATGTGTGGCACCGTAAGAAGAACCCTCTGAAAGACTCGAAGAGAAACTCAGCTCATGTTTTATAAAATTATGGCTGTTCCTGTTCCTTTGCATGGATCTGAATCTTGGGTACTTACAAAAAAAGATATCTCACACATTCAATCCACTGAAATTAAATTTTTAAGATCCGTCAAAGGATGTACACGCATGGATAGATTACACAATGAATAAATAAGAAATTAACTGGATATATTTTCAATAGTTGATAAACTAGAAGAGCACAAATACCAATGGAAAGAACATTTAGACAGAATGGACAATATAAGATTACCCAAAAAGATCAACACCTACAAACCACATGGGAAAAGATCTTTGGGACGGCCAAGGAAACGATGAACTTGAGGTCACATTGACCTAATCCTGGAAAGGAAGAAGAAAAAGTAATTACATCTTAAAATATTTTATTATATATGGATGATGCATTTGAGTCATGCATCAGTCGATTCTGATCCAAAAAAATGGCTGAAGGTGAGTGTTTTGTTGCTGTTTCATGAACATTTTTAAAACACAAGTCAGGTAAACCTTTGACTAGTGGTCAAAAACAGTTATTTGAAATGTATTTCACAAGTTTAGTGAAAAATCTCACCAGCTTTCTTGTAATCTACCCCAGTCAACGATCACATGTCTTATATACATTACACATGCTCTTTGTCAATATGACAGTAATTATTGTGGCGCGAATGCAGGAAGGATACAATTGGCATTTGTTTATGTTGCGGCCACTCTAAGAGTGGATAAGGTATAATTCTGAATTTAGTCTGAGGGAACCGTAATAAAATTAGAGAATTCCTGTTTTGAATAACAGTTGTGTTGAAGATGCAGAAAGCTACTTGTAGGCGATAACACAAATTGCACCTACCTAGTGTCAACAGCTGTCATTATCCTTGCATGTGACGGATTGAGGCCACCTTAGCATTTGGGTGATCCTCATTTGTCACTTCTTAATACGCTGTTTCAACACCAGCAGCCACAGTTCCACATTTTCTATTTAAACTCTATGTAATGTGCTTTTAAATATATACATCAAAGATTATTTACTTTACAAGGATCGAAAATGAAGATTTACGAGGAGCGTTGCTTTACGGCCTAAGCTAACTTAGGACCCAATGAACTAAGTCACAGACTCTATCGAACCCGTAGGTTTATGGCCACGCGGACATAAGCTCTCCATACATCCATATCCTGAGCTGTTTTCCAATCATCCCCTGTGTAATGCACTTCTCTCAAATCATGGATAATGTTACTCTCACACCTCATTCGTGGGCTACCAACTGGTTGTTTTTCCTCTGGTTTTCCTACCAGAAGCTTCCATGCATCTCTTTCATCAGCCATACGTGCCCATCGCAGCCTGCGAAACTGAACTGTTCTTATTATATCTGGTTTCCTATACATATCATGTAGCACACTATTAAGCAGTTTGTCCATTCACCTCACCTGTCTGGTAAATGGAGAAAACTACATAATAGTGATCTACTTATGTATAGAAAGCCAGATATAATGTCTCATAGGCTGCAAGATCGAAACAAATTCATAAAATATTTTTTTAATCTTTAGAATGTACCTAATCATATTTCGTATTGTGTCGAGTTTCATTATTTATTTATAAACAAGTTTACAATGTAATAAAACATCTTCCTGTGCCCAAAGCTTTTTTTTTAATTTTAATCTTCTTTCTCCATTCTTCTCAATCTTCCCATTGCAATTCTTCCAGACCTATCTCCCTCATTTCTTTTCTTATATCATCCATCCATTTAAATCTAGGTCGATTTCTCTTTCCTTTCCCAGGTGGAATCCATTTCAGAGCTTGTTTGGGTAATCTTCTCTCTGGCATTGTACGTATATGACCATACATTCTAGTTGTCTGTATCTCACAAATTCTAATATTGAATTTGAACTTTCATTAGTTGTCTGATGACTGTATTTCTGATCTTCTTCTTCTTTTTTTTTCAATTTAGAATGTCTAGTTGAGCGTCTAAAACAACCCATTTCAGTAGACATAAGTTTTAAAGTCAATTTTTTATTCAACTGCCAAGTTTCTGCACCATATCTTAGCGTACTTCGAATTATGGATTTATATATTTGTAATTTGGTATCTATTCTTAAGTCCTTATCCCACAAAATTCCGTTTAGCATTTAAATAAATATTAACATATACTGTATGTAACATATTCAACAACTGATACAATACGACACCCGAAAATATTATCACAATGGACTTGTTCGTATGGAATGTTGAGGTTACCTAATTCAACGTATTTTGTTGGTCGTATTTCGCTGATTTTTTGATTATATATATATATATTATATATATATATATATACTGTATATATAATATATATATATATATATATATATATATATATATATATATAATAATAGCATATGAAGAATGTAGTTGAGAAACATAGAAAATTGCAATCGCTAGGGCGATTTTTAAATTTTCGTTTCAGATAAACTCTTACATCTAATTTCCCAAGTTTGCTGGTTAACGAACTCGACCCTTCTCTCTCTCTCTCTCTCTCCCTGTCCCTCTATCTCTCTCCCTCTCCTCCCCCTCTCTTCCCTCTCCCTCTCTCCTTCTCCCGCCTCCTGCTCTTCTCACCGCTCTCCGTCTCCGCTGCCTCCCTCTCCCTTCTCTCTCTCTCTCCCTCATCCCTCTCCCCTCTCGTCTCTCCCCTCTTCCTCTCTCTCTCTCCCCTCTCTCTGTCTCCCTTCGTCTACCTCTCTCCCCCTCTATCTCTCCCCCCTCCCTCCTCCCCCTGCCTCTCATCTCTCTCCCTCCCCTACACCCCCTCCCCTCTAACCTCTCTCTTTCTTCCCTATCCGCTCTCCCCCTCCCTCTCCTCCATCTCCCTCACTCTCTCTCCTCGATCGCCCTCTCTCTCTCATTATTATTATTTATTAAATTTTCTTTTCTTTTCACTTTTTTAAATGCCAAGCTTGGTTCTGTCCCGCACCGAGCCGAGTGATTAAGGTAGGAAGCCTTGGCGCAGAGTTACGGGACTAGCGCTGGTTCGATCCTCCATGGGAAGGAATTTTCTCATGGAATTTCGGCCAGTATGGGACCGGTGCCCACCCAGCATCGTGAGACATTTGGGTAGCTACAATAAATGGCGACTCCAGGTTGAGAAAACCAGCTATAACGGCTGGGGGGGCCCGACATGCTGACCGCGTGTTCCACTCCTAAACTGGCTAGATGATCGTCTATCTCTTTGTTGAACACATGTGGATGTGAGGCCAGCAGTCGGCTTTTAGGACAATGGCCTTCTAGGGCTGTCGCGCCATGGAGGTTTTTTTAAAGCTTGGTTCTGATAAAACAAAAAAAGCGGCCTCTAGAACATTAACACAAGCCTACTATGTATATTCCACAATATCGTCGTATTAGCTCAATATCGGGCTTTAGCCTCTCCTTTTGTTAGAAGTTACTAGGCCAAGTTATTTAGATTAAAATTTGGTTGGAGTTACTAGACCAAGTTATTTAGTTTTCGCTTATTTGCCTACAGATGTCATGAATGTTATGTAGTCAACGTACCGCACAAATAGACATCTAGACACATGTATATATATATATATATATATATATATATATATATATAGGTTACTAACTAGGTTCTTTGAAGATCGGCAATTTTTTTTGTCAAAAATGTTTCAATGAGAACAACTTCAATAGCTTCATATCATCTAAAATTGCTCTAATATCACTTAATTGCATAAGAGGTTAAAACTTATAGGTCGGTATAAGAGTGAAACTAGAGAAGAGATTAAAATTTGTTAGAAGGCATTTTTGGGCAGTTCTGTGTCTTGTGGAATAAAATGGTAGACAATTGGACGTCCTTGCTGTGTCCAGATGTTGCATCCCACCTGCTGCAGCTGACTTTCTGTTTATATATATTTTATAATTATAACCTTGAATGTTATTGTGGGTTTGAGTACATCTGCCCACTTCGATTACCAACATCAATCTAAATTTGGGCACAAAAAATGAATATTTTCCACAATTATTTCATTTTAAATTCGGTAATTTTCAAACGTTGTAATTGTTTTTTTCTTCCAAACATATATTTATTTACTTTAACCCTCAAATTGGCAAAACGCAAATTTCTTCTGTTAAATATTTGAATGTGGCGGACCGCAGTGAAAACGGAATCTTGTATAACTGTTAATATTAGGTATATTGTATAATTAGACACACATTTAATTGGTTTATTTTTGTTCGTTTTCTTCTGAATTATTTAAAATAATAAATTAACTAAACCAACTGATGTATCTAAAAGGATACATTACGAATTTAAGGGTTAATAAGGGTGGTGATCTTTTATTTTATTTTAGAATATTTTAGAATTTTAGGTGTGTAAGATGTTTAGTTGTTTTCTCATGACATTGGATACGGTATTTCTGGAGAATGAACAGCGACAAAATATCTTCATATAATAATATTAATAACTTCCCTAGAAGAACAAAAGGTTGCACAAGATTGGATCGGATCAGGAATGAAAATATAAGAACAGAGTTAAATATATATCCATTGGATGAGAAAATCAGAGAATATAGAGAGAAATGGTTTTCACACGTGGAAAGAATGATTGTATCAAGATTACCAAGAGCAGCATTCAACTACAAGCCAAGAGGTTCAAGGAATATAGGAAGGCCAGTGAAAAGATGGACAGAACAACTGTGAGGCGGAACAGGCAATTTGCCTAGCCCGTGAAGTGAAGAAGAAGAAGAATATTAATTCATAAATAATTTATTCATCTGATGTACAAACTTTTTATGAAGTAATGCTATGAGGTGTTAATACTTACCTCACCTCAAATTTTGTCTTCTTTTCATACCGGTTTCGGAGTAATTAATTCTACATCAGTATTTTCGTGGATGATTTATCTCCATCTGTTGGTAGACCGATGAACCTCTGAATCAAATCACTTTCCCCGGGTATTTCAAAATTAATTATTTTCTCATATTTTTACGTAGATTTTTTCCAAAACTGTGAGTTCTTTAGATTTTTCTATTTGGTGTATTAATTGTTCTCCTTTATTTCAATTTGATGTTTTTTTTTCTGACAAATCATGACCGGCTATTGCAGATTTTTCTACTTCTCCATTTTTAACATTCCTAGGGTGTACCTTCATTCTGATCTACAAATTTATTTTTTCTCTATATAGATTTCATTACATTTCCCACATTTTATTTGATAAATACATTATCTATTTTCTTCTCTTCCATTCTCCATTTTCTCATTGTTGGGTTTTATTACTCTATTGAGGCTAAAGTCATTTTGTGTGCCAATCTTATGTTGAACTTTTTTGAGAAAATTAAATTGAAACTTGTGATGCTTCGTAGGATGGTATATCTTGAATTTTTAAAATTTCTTCTTTGTTCTTTTGAAGTTTACTTTGTTTGATTAATTTTTGTCTTTTGAACTTTTTTATTTTCCTGTGTATCATGCTTTTTTTTTTTCAAATCCATTCTATAGGCCTATGGTACATTTATTGCGTTCTCTTTTATCACAGTTCGCACTGTTAATGGGTATGTTTACCAATCTATGTGTCAGACTACTGAAAACTGCCTCTTTGTCAGCAATGTGATTCAATACTGAAGCTTTAATAAATTATATGTGTGGTGTTTTCTTTGATTATATTTTCGAAATTCTGTCTTATATATAATAACAATATAGACAAAGAAGATATGTATAATATCTTAACCAAATTATGCATTTTACGAAGATCTTCCATGTATAGTGGGAGATTCTACAAACAAAACTCAGGTATTTTATGGGAAACCCCTGTCCCCATTTTTAGCTAACATTTTCATGGGAAATTAAGATAAATAATTAGTGGACTTTTTTATATTCGAATTTTGGTGTAGATATGTTGAGATTATATAATTGCTATTGTGAATCACAAACATGTAGAGGACGCTTTAAAACTTTTAAACATTCAAAGCCAATCTATAAAGTTTACAATGGAAACTGAAAATAACACACAAATACCATTTTTTATCTGAATTTAACAATATATTAAGAGTGAAATAATAAATAGTTTATTTTAAACCATATGTAAACGACAAAACAGTTTCTAACTAATTTTACATTTGTGTTTATGTGACATAATAGTATTAAAACACCTGTAGCTGGTTAAAAGTTTCAACTTTGTTATCATTGATAGATGCTATTTTATTTAACGATAATTCTTAACACCTGAAAGCCCCTTAGCAATAGGTTTCAAATATATATATATATATATATATATATATATATATATATATATATATAGCCGATTTCACAATGTTTCGTAACATCTTCCTGCGACGTTATTTTTTGACGGTATTTTCTTTATCTACCAAATGGCACGCATTCTAGTATCCTTCTTAGGAACCTGTTTTCTCTATCATTCTTTTTACATACCATTTTAATTTTTTTATGAAATGCACAATTGAAGTTCGAACATTCATATATATATATATATATATTATGTCCACCGCTGTGGTCTCCAGATAGTGTGCTGCCTTATCACGGAGCGGGCCGGGTTCGATCCCCGGTCGGGGCAGTTTTTCTGGGTGAGGTTTCTATCGGGGTTTTTCCTCACCAGTAAGACAAATGTCAGGGAAACTTTAAGGCCCAAACGGTCCCCGAAATCATATGGGCATCATCGTCATCCTTATCATTTATCATCATCATCATCATCATTATCCTTCACCGATGTAGAAAGCAATGGGAAGCTACCACACCTACAGTTCCCTAGTAAAGCTGCAAGCATAGCATGAGAATGCTATGATTGCAGTGAAGGACCTGCCTTCGGGCAGAATTACTATGGATGGATATATATATTTCCCCCAAATGCCCCAGGTTTGTCTTTCGACATTCCTGGTTTCTCTTCTGGCATGGCGTATTTGTAACCCACTTCTGAGGTTGGGGCGCCTGGAAGGCGGGGTTACGTTGCCCCGATGATATGATGGGTGATGATGATGATAATGGTATGCCAGGAGAGTCCCTAATCCTAAGCTTAACCTAAGATGAATATGAATAATGATGATTGCGATGGCCATATGATTTCGGGGATCGTTTGGGCCTTAAAGTTTTCCTGACATTTGTCTTACAGGTGAGGAAAAACCCCGATAAAAACCTCACCCAGAAAAACTGTCCCGACCGGGGATCGAACCCGGGCCCGCTGCGTGACAAGGCAGCACGCTACCCAGAGATCACAGCGGTGGACATTATATACACATATATATATAGAAAGAGAGGGAGAGAGAAGAAGAAGGAATGAGAGAAGTGAGTCCTGCTGGATTTTAATTAGTGAACTTGGATCCAAAGCCGTGCACGAACACATCCTTAAAAATAGTTATTAGAGTTAGGCAATAGTTATTGAAATTTGTATTTTAGATATTCTGCAGAGAGTGGTAGTACTGATGTTTTATTTAACGATGCCCTTTCATTATTCAGGCCATTAGAGAGTCGCATTCCTAAGCTGGGCGTGAAAAGGGTGTTACATTTTGCTTATAGGCCTCTTATTTCAGGCTCTTATCGTATGCTGTTAATCTGTGAAACAGGACTCACGACTTCGCTTCTTTTCTCAACGATTTTATAACCTTAAGAATCCATGTATCTCGGCCGGCTTTGAACTCAAGAACCTCTAAATCAGATGTTAACATGGTGACCACTAGCCCACTGGAACCGACTAAATCTGCATAGAATGCTATTGTGAGGCCACTTACACTTGTTAAATAATGTTCATTGATTTGCATTATGTGGCCCGCAGAAATGTGAAGGAGAGCAAGTCTCATAGCTGGAACAGGTTCTCTGTGTTTCAAGCTGCGTTTACACAGTTCCAAGATACAGATCATGTAAGTTAAGTATGCGAGCGGAAACTATGTTATAAATTCCTGGTTTAGATATAAGGAATTAATTAGCCATCTCTTTCTTCTACATTGTCACTTCCTTAATTCGAGCACAGGATCACGAATGCCCAGCTCAAACGAATTAAGAGAAACACTTTAAATCCCCTATCCACGGTTGTGACGTAATCAAATATTTACTAAATGGTTCATGTCGAACATTCATTTCTATAGGGGTTTTCACATCTAGAAAATAGCATTGTTCTTATGGAGCAAAATCTTACTAGTAAATAAATGTGTCCTTTGTGAGATATATTTATTGTTATTAGTTAATGCATCTAATATATAGAAATTAATGTTTGTTTGTTTGTTTGTACTTTATGCGCGGCCATACCGTTGATCCGATTGTGATGGGGCTTTTTGCAAAATGTTCAGGAGATTCCCGTATGAACATAGACTATAAGAGAGTTGTTATACTCTACTCCTACACCCTTAAAAATCGCCCTTTGTAGTGGAAAACGTGAAAAAGTAGCTCTTTGGACGCTTAAATGACTTACGTTTGCCTAAATCATAACAAATACACAACATTAATGTTCACAGAATTGAATATCTAAAAAAGCTCTACAAAAAAGTCCGCGACAGCATATGTTTATCTCTTACGGATAACTCACAATAACCATTTTTATCTTTCATTGATGCCAAGAAGATAGAGACAAGTACGTAGATTCCTGTGCAAGCATAGCAGCACATGACGCGTATTCTTTTACGGATAACTCACAATAACGAATTTTGTCTTTTAGCTCATTTATGTCATGAAAATCGGGATAAGTAGATGTAATCAGCACGGGGGTATCTAAAAATATAAATTTATAATTATTTTTCTTTTACTTATTCAACTAAACGTAAAAGCACATCAATTTTCATTTATTTAGGCGTAGCAGCGCACGCCGGGTATTAGCTAGTTTTAAATAATTAATTAATTAAATTAATTTCACTTATAATTTTGCCAAGAAAGTGGGTACCCGATTTATGAAAAAAATACCATTAAGAATCGTACAATTATCACAAAGGTATTCAATAAAGTTAGGGGGAGTAAACTTAATTATCGGAACAGCGGCTAGCGGAGAAGCTACTAAATAATTCCCTTCCAACGAAACTTCTTTTGTTACGTATAGCCGTGATAAAATAGAATACGTAACTAATATATCACATGTGGTTTGCTAAGCGAGAATGTTCTGAAGCTACTGGCGTTTCTGTGATCACAATCTATAAAATTCCAAATGTTAATATTGTTATTTAGTAACCACATTAATATGATCACGACTTACATTTTCTAGCAGTCATGAAGATAAGTGTGGCGTAAACTTATGTCGATGCTGTATTTTGCTAGAAGGGGAAGAGAGAGATATATTTACATCTTTGTCTCTCAGTTTACGTCAAGTGGCAACTGCGTTTCCATAAGAGGAACTATTTTCTACACATGAACAATTTTATAGGCCGTTCTATGTTGTTGAATAGTTGAACTAGCAATTAAGGAAATGAAAAATGGGAAAGCAACAGGGGTAGATGGGATCCCCATTGATATGGTTAAATGCTTGGGTGAAGGAAAGAAGGAAATTCTACGTTTATGCAACAAGATATATAAGAAGGTGGGTGGCCCGAAGAATTGACTGAGACAGTGTTAATACAATACCGAAGAAAAACAATGCAAATAAATGTAAGGAGTTCAGGATTATCAGCTTGATATCACACTCTGCAAAGATTCTCCTGCGAATACCGAATCGACGTTTACGTTCTACGATGGAAAGTGAATTGGAGAAAGAACAGTTTTGGCTTCAGGAAGGGAAAAGGTACAAGAGATGCAATTGGATTGATTCGAACAATAAGAGATAGATGTATAGAAAAAGATAAAGACGTTTGTGCAGTATTTGTTGACCTAGAAAAGGCCTTTGACAGAGTAAATTGGAATAAACTCCTGAAGATCTTGAAGAAAATTGGCAAGAACTGGAAGGAGAGGAGGCGCATAAGTAGTCTTTATATGAAACAGCGAATAAAAATGAAGATAGGAGAAGACTGTCAGTCAGAGGGAAGAGAAATTGGAAGGGGGGTAAGGCAAGGATGTCCTCTATCACCTACTCTTTTCAACATCTACCTGGATGACCTAATGAAGAACTGCTTCAGCAATACGGGAGGCGTAAACATGGGAGGAAGAAGAATAAAGTGCATACGATTTGCTGATGATATGACTTTGCTGGCAGAAGATGCAATAACACTGAGCAACATGCTGATGGAGCTAAATGATAAATGACAGGATTAAGGGATGAAGATAAATATAAATAAGACGAAGGTCATGATTATAGGAAAGAAAAACAAGGAAGATAAACATGAGGATTAAAGATGCGACCATTGAGCAAGTGGAGAGCTTCAAATACTTGGGTTGTACTATCAGTAGTAACATGAACTGCGGTCAAGAATAAAGCAGAGGATAGCAATGGCAAAAGAAGCTTTCAACAAGAAGAGAAGCATTTTCTACAGACCTTTGGCAACATAATTAAGGAAGAGGCTAGTGAAGTGCTTTGTGTGAAGTGTAGCATTGTATGGTGCAGAGACTTGGACATTGTGACGGAATGAGTAAAAGGGACTGGAAGCTTTCGAGATGTGGATATGGAGAAGAAACAGAATATATAAAATGGACAGACAAAGTAAGATATAAAGATGTGCTAGACAGAGTGGGTGAAAGAAGAACAATGCTGGAACTCATAAAGAAGAGGAAAAGAAATTGGATTGGCCACTGGCTAAGAAGAAACTGCCTGCTAAAGGATGCTCTAGAAGGAATGGTCAACGGAAAGAAGGTTAGAGGCAGAAAAAGACATCAGATGATAGACAATATTAAAATAAATGGTTTGTATGCAGATACGAAAATGAAAGCTGAGTTAAGGAAAGAGTGGAGAATGCTGAGTTTGCAGTGAAAGGCCTGCTCTTGAGCAGAACACTATGAATGAATTCTGCTTTGCCATCCATAACTGCAAGCATCACTCTGTAATGAATTTACGATAAACGGTTCACAAACTCTGTTACGAGTAAAATGCTGTCTGGGCTCGCATGCTTTTTTTCAAGGAAGTAGCTACGATGTAAACTAAGTTCTGTTACAAAATAATTGACTTATCGATATGCATAACGTATCGCCTATTATCTCATTGCTAACGTAAAATTAACGCAAGACTTTTTATGAGGCGGTTTTTAGAATATAACCCACTTAACAATAAACCAGTCCTTACCTACAGCAGAGATATGTGTTCAGCGGATTGGCCATTAACAAGACATTAATATGGCGCAATGTCGCCTTTTAACTTAATAAGTAGGTGAAGGTAAATTAAAATTTACAATAATGATGCCTCTAGTCGTAGCCGAGTGGTTTAAGGCATCATGGCTTGGTGGAGAGTTAAGGTTGGTTCAATTCCTCATGGTGGAAAACATTTTCTCGTGGAATTTCTGCTAGTATGGGCCAATAAAAATTGAAAGCATTTCTAACGTCACCTATTCGAGCTACATTACTTGCCCATCTCAATTTCCTAGACTAAATAATAATGATAATAATATAATAATAATAAATAATAATAATAATAATCTTCGTCCAGGCCGTAGCGTAGTGGTTAAGGCACTGCGCTACAAGCCAGAAGGTCGAGGGTTCAAGTCCGGTGGGGTCAGGATTTTTAAACTGACCCAAACCTTCTGGCGGCGCTATAGTCCTGGGGTTGACTCAGCCTCTAAGGGAAATGAGTACCAGACGCTTGTTCTGGGGGTAAAGGCGGCCGTCACGCAGAGCTGACAACCCGGCTGACATCAAGTGCCGATTGTCCAGAAAAAGTGGGAGCCTTAACCTCCTACTACCCGAAGGGCCTCTTGAGGCCTGTAGTGGGATTACTTTACTAATAATCTTCGTCACGGCTTAGGCTTATTTACTAGCCTGTTCCGGCTCCAAATTGCTGCTGTTTCCATCTTTTCTTTGGTCTTCCCAAACTTTTTCTTCCTCGTGGTAAATAGTTGTATGCTGCTTTTGGTATTCTATTCTCAGTCATCCTTGCTAAGGGTTCTTTCCAGTCTGTTCTGTATTTCACTGTTGTTGTGTTTAATTCCTCTACTTTTAGTTGTTGTCTTATTTCTGTGTTATGTTTTTTGTCTGTTCTTTGATATCCTGCTATTGGTCTGAGAAATTTCATTTCAGCAGCTTGTATTCTGGCAGATTGTTGTGTTGTCACTGTCCATGTTTCGGATCCATAAGTAATAATAGGAACTGCCATTGTCTTGTATAATTCCATTATAATCTTTCCTGGCTCTATTTTTCAAAGTTCTTTTTAGTGTTCCTATTATATAATTAAACTTATTTAGTTTGTTACTTATATCTGTTTCCGCTGCGTATGATATTTCGCAACCTAGGAAGTTATATCTTACCACTTGTTCTATTGGTTTATTTTCTTTTTAGAGACTTTACTTTTATCTATATCTGTTTATTATCAAATATATTAATTGATATAGAGCACCCCATGTTGTTGATGGTAAAATTATTTTTTTTTGTAGATAACTCTAGTTTTTTTCTAGATGTGTTGGAGATGATTTTTTTGTTGATCGCTTTAATTTTATCCCAAGTGTGTTGGAAATTAAAATTATTTTTATCTGGAAATGTTACTTGTTAGTACATCACAACATTCTTAGCTGTTTTGTTATTAAATTTAATACTGTAATCATCCCACGTCATGTTGAATGCAAATCAACTATCAAGGTTAAGGGTACTCTGACGTCGGAAGTCCATGTAGGCCGTGTTACGAGGTACAGATTGATCTGCAAAAATGCAGGAATCAGCAATGAGTCATGTGGGAGTGACTCACTGTTAATTATTATATATATACTCTGTTCATTTATTAGGGTTCAATTCCTATTATTGAAACATTCAGTCTTTTTGACAAATAATTGCTTGTTTATATTAACAAAGGGTAGGACCACAATGACTCTCCAAATTCAACAATAACTTACATTGAACTATAGAAAATATTCCAAATTGCTACGTCACTATCAATATTGATGGCGGTGGCGTAGCCAACTAGTTATTTTGGATTAAAATATAAAATATATCGAATATTCACCTTTTGGTTTTTTTGGGTGGGATTTAGAAAATGGCTGGCCAATCTCCTGACAATAACTCCGCCGTCAGTCTCATAACTAAAAAAAATTCAAGCAAAAAAAAAAAAATATATATATATATATATATATATATAATATCTCCTTTCATTTGAAAAAGGCAATAAAATTCAATTCTTTCATAAAAAGCTAAAAAATTACTCATGGCACTATCGAATCTACAGATTCATTGGCCGCGCGGACAAAAACTATCCACAAATGCCGATCCAGAACTAATGTTTTCCAATAATCTTCTATGTAATCTACTTCCCTCAAATAAGGGTTAATATTCTCTCATCGGTGGACTAATGGTTTTGCTCCTTGCATCTGGCCCGGAAGGTCGCGGGTTCAAACCCGGCCGGGTCAATCGATTTTTTTAGGATGGAAAAATCCAAGGAGCAAGTCCTCTGGGAGGGACTTTAAGCCGTGGGTCCCGAGTCTGAAGATTTTCAGGCTCGCAGAAGATCCTTAAGCCTGAATGAAAAGCCTTCTAAGCAAAATTTACCGAATTTTTCCGTCCTAGTACTATCTTGGTTTCCTAGATGTCAGTATGAGGCGGAACGCTGACCGCGGACCACTCAAATGAGATCTATACGAAAACAAGTGTAGCTAAATTAGTATGGTCCAAATTCTTCCCTGTAGGGGGAGAGCGACTAAATCTCTGTTAAGGGAAACATGGGCTTACAAGATACAAGATCTCATTCTTGGTCTACCAACTGGGCGTTTTCCATCAGGTTTTCCTACAAAACATTTCCATGCCCCTGTTTCATTCCCGATTTGTGCCGCGTGTCCTGTCCATCGCAGTCTACGAGACTTCACTCTTTTATATCTGGTTTCATATACGTGTATATAATTTAGCTCACTATGTATAGTCTTCTCCAATCACCTGTCTGTTCATCTCTCTTTGGTACCAACATTTACCTAACAAGGAACTATCACTCATTGCATACGAAACCTACATTGAAATCGCATGTATCATGGCCGTATAAAAAAGTTATCTGCCTTTTCAACTGCAAGGCACTATAATCCAGCGTCAAGCCTCTCATTTAAACTATATGGAAGTAATGCAACTATTAAATTTGTAGATTGGGTTACCCTCACTACTTGGCGTCCGCTCACCGTCGCGCCACATGGACTCCACTCTTACGCATGTAGGAATCCATCTACTCCATACAGTGAATTGTCATTGCTGGATTTTGCCTTCATTTCTTTGCCTTACAGTTAAAAAGGCAGATTATTTTTTGGATGCCTTCTTGGTACATCACAACGCTTCTCTGGTAGAAATTTCAAGGTAGGTTTCGGCATGCAACGGTTGACAGTTTCCTTGTTAGTATAAGAAAAATATAAATATCAATTTTTAAAATGTACGGTTCCTAATTAATTAATCTAACTCAAACTTAGAACTAGAAGCTTAACAAATGATCTACCTTATATTTTGTTTTGTGTATAAATTAACGCAGCCGGTATTTTCTACTGTTACGGATCTACAAGATGAGTGGAAATATTTATAAAATGCTCTTAAATGTCATGAGTTTACTGGTTAGCAGTTCGTGTCTTGAGGAACTGCAGCCTCTTCAGAAAGTTAATTGTCTCATGAACAAGGAAGATTGCTATTAGTACAGGAGACTGGTCCATTCTTCTCGAGGATTCTCTTGACCGCTCTTCCGGCGAGTAATCTCACATTTCAGAAGGGTCTACAACCCTGACTCAAACAGCTGACGTATCTTCCTTCTCTTCACTCCGCTTCTGTTGGTTGTAAGTTGATCAAGATATACGGAAATGGTATAAAAATAACATTTATTTTTTAAGATTCAAGTCGAATCGCCTTTTCCATCGGTCAATATGTCCATTATAGAGTGGAAATGATGATGGTGATAATAATAATAATAATACTAATAATAATAATAATTGTGAATAATTTGAATAATTATTTACATCAAAGGGGTAACAAATAAAAGAGTAGAATACAAAGTGCAGAAATTATCATAAGTAATGCCACGAGTGATTTCCAAATTATCGATAATTCACGACTCACGAAGTGAGGAGTGAATTTAATCTAGAGAATTTGGAAATCAAGAGTGGCATTTGTTAGGACTATTTAACGAATAAAATCAAGCTGTTTACTCACAAATCATTATTTAACTATAGTTATTTTAGAATATTTATATATTTAATGTAAACGGCGATGTTTGAAAACAAATGAGAAGCGATAGGTACGCTTCATCTGCTTCTTTTGTTTATCCCTGCAACAAGATCATACTATTTATTGCCAAAGGAACGCAATATTGTAAGAATGCTCTCTAGTGGAGAAAAAATGAAACACATCAAACTGTATATTAATTCATTTCTGATGTCGTATGATGTAAATATGACAATTATATTTTTCTGGATTGTTACCTGGGAAAAAATACATTTAAGAAAGTGCAAACAGTGTTTTTTTTGTGGTATAATCAACTGCTACAAATGTTTTTATATTAACTCCCGCATGCGGCATGTGTTGACATTCATGCACTATATATACAATCTGGTAGCCGTATTTCTCACAGGCTCAGTCACTGCAAAATAATGGTCAGACCTGTTCAGAATATTAAAAAGGAGGAGCTTTCTTTAATATGGTAATTATAACACTGATACATATTTCGTGAAACACGACTCTGATTGGTTGTAAAACAGAAATCATTGAAACGTGATTGGCCATTGAGTCCCATTTGGGGCATGAGTTAAATAGTCTTTATAAGAAGGACCAAAGGATGCACAAAATTAGACAACATAAGAAATGAAGAAATAAAATAGAATTAGAATCAATACTAATAAAAATGCATAACAAATTCAGTTGCTGCTCCATACAGTTGGAGTATACATAATCGTAAACAACAACGAGTAGCAGAAGCTTAACCTGCTGATGATGGAAGTTAACTTCCGAAAGCGCTCCGGTTAATTTTATATACGCCATTTTAACAAAGTTGAGGACGACAGCACCTGCCAACAGGTACATTTTAATTTTTAACTTTGTACTTAAGAGAATTAGAAGTACAGTATATTCAATAAATGGTATAATTCAACTACACCGCGTCGGCTGGGAATATCATGTTGAGAGAATGGAAGAAACAAGATTGCCCAAGATAGCAATATAGATCTAGGAAGAGATGGAAGGAATCATTGTGAATTCGGAACAGGCGAATCGCCTAAACCTTGAAGTGACGACGATGATGATGATGATAATAATAATAATAATAATAATAATAATAATAATAATAATAATAATACCTATCTAATACAGGCTTTCCACTTTACAACAGTTCGCCCTTGATTCCTGCTTTCCAGAGATTCCTATCTTCCCATTGTCCTTCTTCCATACCCCTCTTCATCATGGCATCATATATTCCCTCATACCATGTTCTTCTACTTCTCCCCCTCTTCCTTCTGCCTGGTACCATCCAATCTGACACCTGTTTAGGCCACTGTTCTTCCGAGATGCGTTGTACATGTCCATACCACTGTAAAGCTCTCTTTGTTATCATTTCGATAACGGTTTCTTGTGCCTCCATTTCTTGTCTGATAAATGTATTTCGAATATGTTGTAGCCTGGATATTCTCATACTTCTCCGTAATCCATCCTTTTCTGTCCCCAATATTTGTTTCTGCATCTTTTCATTTATTGTCCAGCTTTCTGATCCATATGTAAGTATACTTTCTATTATTGCCTGTATAATTTCTTTTTTTTCTGGTCGAATTTATATTGTATAAAAGACCATTCAGGGATAATAATAATAATAATAATAATATAATAATAATTTTATTTATATACAGAACTTTAATGTTTACACATCTTTCTGTGCCCAAAGTTTTATTTTTCTTCTCCACTCGTCCCTTTCATCCAATCCATGTCCTCCAGTCCTCTTGCTCTCATTTCAGTTCTTATTTCCTGCATCCACGAGTTTCGAGGTCTTCTTCTCCCCCTTCTTCCAGGTGGACACCATTCCAATGTTTTCCTGGGTAATCTTTCTTCTTGCATTCGTCGTACGTGTCCATACCAATTTAATAATAATAATAATAATAATAATAATATATATGTATATATTTATTTATTTAACAGGTTTCACAGTGTTTCACATCTTCCTGCGCCCAATTGATCTACTGTCATTCTCCTCCACATCTCTCTGTCATTCCAATCTCCATCGTACAATGCTTTTTTCTCGTATGCTGCTCAAAATACCATCAGTCTACGTTATTTTTGGCCGCCCTCTTATTTTTCTGCCAAGTGGCACCGATTCTAGAATTCGTTTTGGGAATCTGTCTTCCGCCAATCTTTTATAAACCATACCATTTTGTTTGTTTTCTTATGAAATTCACAATTTAAGTTCGATCATTCATCTTTTTTTTTTAATCACTCTGTTGTATTTCAGTTAGGCGTTGGTTCGTCAAGGTCTAAAGGCTGCTGGCCTAAAAACCGTGTATGTTATTCATAGAACAAAACTACCATCTACATGTGGTCAGCTTGTCGAGTTCCCCAGCTGTTATAGTTGTTTTTTTTTCAACCTGATTTTCTAGTCATTCCTTATATAAAATGACTAGCTAACTAACTAACTGGCACTGTCGAATCCATAGGTTCATGGTCGCGCGGTCATAAATTCTCCATACATCCCTATCCTAAGCTAAGTTTTCCAATCATCCCTGTTCAATCTACTTCCCACAAATCTTGGTCAATGTTCTCCCATCTCATTCTTGATCTACCAACTGGGTGTTTCCATCTTGTTTGCCTACAAAAAGTTTACACGCCCCTCTTTCATCTCCATTCGTATCACATGTCATGGCCATCGCAGTCTGCGAGACTAATTGTTCTTATTATATCTGGCTTCCTATAAAGATCATGTAGCTCATCGTTAAGCAGTCTTCTCCATTCACCTGACTGTTCATCTCTCTTCTGTCACAACATTTTCCCAAGAACTTTATTCTCAAATACTCGTAATGTTGTTTCCTATCTTAAATTGAGAGTCCATGTTTCGCATCCATATAATATAACTGGTAGAAAACAGTTTTATATATTTTCAATTTAACGTTTTTTTTAAAGGACTTGGGCGTCAAGAGTCTCTATAATGCATAATAACAGCATTTCCGTAATTGAGCCTATGTTTAATTTCTTTGTGCATCTCATTCCTATTTGGGATTATTGTTCTTAGGTATTTGAATTAAGCCACTTCTTCAAAATTTATCTCACTTATAAATAACTGTCCATTTCCATTATATAATGTATTTCTATGTGTGACCATATATTTAGTTTTATCGATATTAAATGACTAAGACATGATCTTATTTTTATTGACGTAAAATTACTATAAATTAGAAATGTATTGGATAGGGAACAATGAAGACAGAGGGTTACATGTAATTTATGTACTTTGTTTGGTTGAGGAAGCAATTCAAATGTTTTTGAAAAATTCTTATATCTGGAAACAAAAATTAAAAGTTTAGTGTGTCACGTGCTAATGTGATTATCGTGTAAGGCTTATTGTGCGTGTTCAAATCCGCGCAGGGGGTCAGTCGGCAGAGCGGTGAGTCACTTTGAAGGGCAGATCTTATATAACACGTGAGATATAATGTCATTTATCAGATCAAGGTTAATAAACAAACCCCTCTGTTTATTCCTTTATCAGATTCTCATAAAAAACTGTTTAACTAACCATTTTTATTCCCGTATTTTCCGCTCTTGTATTACATTTCAGGACTAAAGCACAATTCCAGAAAATTATGAACTGTCTCGGGGTTAACATCGTTGACTCGTACGCAGCGTTTCCGAATTCGATTCCCCGTCAGGACAATTTTTTTACGGTTTCCCGGTCACAAGTAAGACTAATGCCGGGAAACTTTAAAGCCCAAAATGGTCCCCGAAGATCATCTGACCATCATAATCATCATAAGTAATGTCATGAGTGATTTCCAATCATCGATAAATTTACAAGTGACTCATGAAGTTATCTAGAGGATTTGAAAATCAAGAGTGGCATTTATTAGGACTATTAAAAGAATACAATTAAGCTGTTTGCTCAAAAAGCATTATTTAAATGTAGTTATTTTAAAATATTTATATATTTAATGTAAACGGCGATGTTTGAAAACAAATCAGAAATATTTGGTTATGTTTAATTTGTTAATCCACTGCAACTTGATCATATTATTTATCACCAAATAGGATTGCAATATTGTAAGAATGCACCCTAGTGGAGAAAAATTAAACTCATCAAACTGTGTATCCATCCATAGTAATTCTGCCTGAGGGCAGGTCTTTTCATTACAATCATAGCATTTTCATACTATGTTTTGCAGCTTTACTAGGGAACTGTAGGTGTGGTAGCTTCCCGTTGCTTTCCACACCGGTGAAGGATGATGATAATGATAAGGATGATGATGATGGTGATATGATTTCGGGGACCGTATCGGCCTTAAAATTTTCCTTACATTTGTCTTACAGGTGAGGAAAAAACTCGACAAAAACCTCACCCAGAAAACTGCCTCGACCGCGGATCGAACCCGGGCCCGCTGCGTGACAAGGCAGCACGCTACCTCTAGACCACAGCGGTGGACTATTAAATATAGTTATTTTAAAATGTTTATATATTTAATTTAAACGGTGACGTTTGAAAACAAATGAGAAGTATTTGGTTATGTTTCATTGTTTATCCACTGCAACTTGATCATACTATTTATCACCAAATAGGATTGCAATATTGCAAGAATGCACCCTAGTGGAGAAGAAATTAAACTTATCAAACTGTATATTAAATCAACATTATAGGTTATTAATTATTTTTTAGTAAACTCAATAAAATCAAGGAATCTGTTCATTATATGCTATATTCAATGTATTTGTTGGAGAGTCAGCCACTGCAAATAATACTGTGACCTGTTCAGAATATTAAAAAGGAGAAGCTTTCTTTATCACAAAAGCAGGAGCTGATAAAGAGATCGATAAAGAGCGAGGTGAAACACGACTGTGATTGGTTGTAAAACAAAATTCATTGAAACGTGATTGGTCATTGACTCTCATTTGGGGCATATAATTTTCACCTTGTTTAGTATGTATGAATGAATGAATGGTGTGTCTTATCTTAAATGTTTTTTTTTTGTCTTGGAGGTTGGCTTGTCATTAAGCTGATCATTCATCCAAGGAGGCACTCTATGCTCTTGTGTGGTCAAAAGAATATGCGTGTCATCCAAAGTTACAAATCTTGTCCCGACGGGTCGTGTTCCTGTAAGGCCCGGTGCTGTGGGGCATATAAAAGTGTGTCTACTTAAAGGGGAAAGATTCAACTAAGTTAGAGGGAGAGGATGTTTATCGTTTTGAGAGAATTTGGGTTGACAAGAATTCCTATAATGTGTAATAGCACTTGATTCCAGAGTTGAGCATACGTATAATTTTTCCTGCACCTCATTCTTGTTTTTATAAGTATAAAATTGTCTGCTTCCTCAACTCTGTAAACTATTCATTCTCTGACGGGATTAGTCCCATCATCAGCAGAAGGAGCAGGAGATACAGGGTGCTCTAAAATTCCCCTTACAAACTTTTAGGACTTGTAGAGGGGACTGAGTTGATAATATTTAGAACTGGAAACCATGTCCGGAAACTTACCGTTTCCGTGATACAGCCGTTTGAAAACAAGCATTGCCTGAACGCACGTGTCTCAACAAGTAATAGCTTCGCGATTCGTCTAAATTGAAAATTTCCCAATCGAGTATTCCAAGACTTGGTGTTTTTTTTAATGTCGAAAATTTTCGAAATTTCGAAAACTGTAAAACCTGCTTGTGGAGGATGTATCCGGAATTATTAATTTTTTTTTTTTGTTTCTTTGGTTATTAATGCGTTGAATTTTAAAACAAGTGATGCACTGTGTCACGTCTCATAATAAATTACTTGTAAAAGTGGTCGCGTTAAAACATGTTTTCAAACGGCTCTGGCACGGAAATGCTAAGTTTCCGGACATGGTTTCCAATTCTAAATATTATCAAATCAGTCCCCTCTACAGGTCCTAGAAGTTTGTAGGGTGAATTTTAGAGCACCTGTATGTATTTATCTGCTGACTCTGAATGCAATACATGTGATCTGGTACAGAGGATTGGACACTTCTTCAGCATGTCCCTCATTTGTTAACTGTCCATTTCCATTTAATAATATATGTGACCACCACCTGTTTAGTTTTTTATAACGCTAATCAATAAAAATACATTGTGGCATTAATTCAGGCTGTATTTACACTTTATTGTTGTGAAGATATATCTATTCACAGCATTGGTCTTAAAAAAAGTTGAGAAACACTTTTCAGTGTTACTGCAAGACTTCCATGTGAAGATTCTCATCTTTTGTTTTAGGTAAGGAGATTAGCAGCCTATTTTAAAGATATAATAAAACCGTTGTAGCACTCACTTCATCATTAGACAGATAACACTGACAACAAAAAATAAACTTTTTTTTTTGTCTCAGAAAGAAAATATGTGATTCTGATAGTATTTTCTCTCCTGAATTCAAATATGATATCGGGTTTTCTCCATCACGCAAGGTTTGAAGAAGATTATCCGGGAACCAAGCATTTCTGACTGGTTTTTGGATAACTTTAAATCACGTATGAGATCGTTAAGATCTTCTGGAGTCAATAAATATGGTTCAGATCAACAGCTTAGTTCAAAAGTTGTATCACCAAAATCTGTTTCTTCTTCTTCCTTACTTCCATCAGAATCTGAGCTCTCTTCATCTAATGTCACATGTTCTGGAGGCTTTGGTATGGCAATTCTTCGCAGTGTGGAACTGGTCTCATTGCAGATTGCAAGTCAGGGTGCACCACTGTATGTTTTGATTTTGACGTAATCCCTTTAATGTTTGTTAAACAGAAAATAATGATTTAAATCCATCAATTGAAATTGAAATAAAAAAACTGTGGGTGATGGAGAAATTCCGAATACATATTTGAAAAGACGATAAAAAACTGCATTAAGTACAACTATTGATACTCATGAGACAAAAATCATGTTGACCAGTGTTATTTTATAAAATATAATGTGAGACAACTGTTCCTAATTACACCGTGAATGTGAGGAGACTAATGTAATGATACAACAGGACATCAAAATGGTGACAATCACAACAGGAAGCGATTGGACACGCACACTGACCGAGTTCACTGCATGAAAATACTTCCATTACGCACTATTATACGTATCGGCATGGATCATGTATGCTACTCTTAAAATACAAAAAAATATTAAGTATTAAATTAGCTTCCCATAACCATAATGGAGCTCACAGTTATTTGGTTTACTCCATTTATCTTTCTGTTCGACTCGCTTTGTTCAAAACATTTTTGAAAGAATTTTATTCTCAAATACTCGTCATTTTTTGTTCCTTGCCCTCTCTTGAAGTAAGAGATCGTATTGCGCATCTGTATAATGTAGGGGAACCTAATAAATGGATTACAATTCCGCCAATGCAGAGGAAAAGCCAGAAATGTCATAAAAGAACCAGATGGCATTGGCCAAAAAAAAAATATATATGTATAGGGGAGAAAAGCAGTTTTTTTTTTTTAATTTCTACTTTAACATTTTGGGAGAATTTGGGGTGACAAGCATGCGTTTCCAGAGTTCAGCCTATGTTTCAATTTTTTTTAAATTTCATATTATTTCTGATTTCAATATGTAATGGTTTTACAAAAGTCTGAAAAATGAAACATTATTGTACCATAACAACGGACGCAAATTTCGCCAACATAATATGGAAAAATCATAATCAAACTCGATTAATATTTTTACAAGTAAGCAGCAAGCGTAATCAATAGAGAAATTATGTGAACAGTAGATAATACGTTGGTATTTTCAGCACTTACTTAATCCATTCGCTTCAGGTTTAAATACTGAATGCATTTCCTAAGAAACATGATTTAAGTCACCATAAATTATTGTCTATTTTCAGACATTCAAAAACAAGCAAAATATAACGGTACTTGAGATCACAATAAGGGCGAAGGATAAAAAACATTCCTATACTATTCATAATGTTTAAAAACAAGATATTACCATGCCAAGGGATGATACGAAATATTGCAAAATATGTACGAGCCGAGTTAAGAGGTAAGCGAGTGTACCTCGTCTGCTTGAGGGTTGTTGAAGGTCATTTAACTGGCCGGCGAGGCCTACCTCGTCTTCTGAGGCGAATGGGTTAAATATAAGGATAAATAAAAATAAATTATTTCATGTTTCAAAAATGAATTTTAATTGTGGTAAAGTTGAATTTCATGTTGTTCGTTCGTAGTGCTGGTTGAATTGACCTTGTTTTGTTTTATTGTTACAGGTAAGAAAACAAAAGATTGAATACACATCTATGACTGTAAGTTATGCAATTATTAATATTTTTGTCATTTAGTATATTACGATGCGAGGTTGGGAAGTGGTTTTTACAGAATCGAGGAAAAATGTTTAAAACCGAGCTATAGCGAGGTTTTTAATTTTCGAGATTCTGTAAAACACTTCACAAACGTGCGTTGTACATTATTTTTTGCGCGATGGTGTTTTCAAAATAATGATTAATAGTAAAATAATATCTTTGTTGGAAATATTTGCGTTCATTATAAACAATTGGATTTTGGAAATAAACAGGATGAAATTCCTACAAATTAAGTTTAAGAAGAAGAAGAGGAATTTTAATTCATTAATTGAAATTTAAATAGAAAAACTGTGGGTGATGGAGAAATTCCGAATACATATTTGAAAACACGTTAAAAAAACTGCATTAAGTACAACTATTGGTACTCATGAGACAAAAATCATGTTGGGCAATGTAATGAGAGACCCTGAATATATCCAGGGTCAGTAGATACAAACCTATGTCCTGCTTCTTCTGCTGCTGATGGGACTAGTCCCGAAAGGCCTGCAGATAATTAATAATTTAAGGAGTTGAGGAGACAGGCCTATAAAGTAACACTTTTATAATTTTAAAACTAAACAGATATCAACATCCAAAATCATCTGAAAATAGGTCATGGTGTCGGAAGGTCACCGGACTAAATAAACCGAAAATCACAATGGCTCGGTTAACTGAGTCAGAACAGGTGTTTCAGCTAAACCTGTATGGAGAGAGTATTTTATTATTATTTTTTTTAAATGTTTGGGATTGTCACTTAAGGCAGTTTTTGTAGTTGGTTTCCATCCCCCGTGAAGAGCAGAAACACCTGATATACCTGCTTGTAATATTAATGAACAAAGCGCCCTCTCCCCTTCATGTTGTTTCAGAGGGCGGCGACAGGATGGTGTCCGTCACACCCTTCTCGTTAACGGAGAAGGGCCTAAGTACATATCCACGTGTCACAAGGCTGTTGAACTTTTCTACGCAAGCAAAGCCATCTTTTTACAATTTATTTTCACTTGTTTGTCCGTTTATAAAAGGTTTGAAATAACTTGTTCTTCCGAGAATTATGCAATAAGGTTATTCTTTCTTCGTATGTCCAGACAAGTATTACAAATTGCCTGAATTCGTTATTTATGCAAAAAAGTTAAATTTTAAAACTCCATGGCATGATCGATAAAGTCCATTCCTTTTGCTCCCATGGCTAGTAGTCGATTCCCGGCGGGATAACAATTATAGGCCTATTTATTTTTTGTATATATTAGCCTGGTGGGGTTAAGGCTATGTGGCCTTCTGTTCCACTCACCGATAAAAACATAGCTACGTTACAATATAATACAACAATTACAATACAGTATTAAAATTATAATATACATTCTAAAATTAGAAATGAGCATATTAGAGAGTATATAAAATTACAACCACCTTCTTCGACAAATAGAAGAACACAGGAACAATTGGATAGAACATCTGCAAAGAATGGTAGAGGATAGGATACAAAAGATGGCATTGATGTATAATCCTGAAGGACGAAGATCGGTAGGAAGACCAAGAAAGCGCTGGGCTGAACAGATGTGAGATCAGAACAGGCAAATACCTAATCCGTGAAGAATGATGATGATGGTTTTGATGATATAAGTTTATATACGTTATAGGTCTGTCTGTCTTCACCGAGGGCCATTGAAAATAGACGTGTTACTTTCTATTGATGATGGGACTAGTCCCGAAAGGCCTACAGTTGATTAATATTTTTTTAAGTTGAGGAAACGTACCTACAAGGTACATAATTTATAATTTTATATTATAATTTTGACTAGCAATTCAAAGGAGTTTTACTATATGTTTTATTAATGGTAAAAATCACATTAATTGTAATATTAGCTACTGAAATGAAATCCAAAAAAGTTAGTCTTATTTCAATATGTCTACATGACACAAAGAGTAGAGTGTGGGTAGGCAAACAGTTTTCAGATAATGTTTAAATTCAACAATGGGTTAAAGCAAGGTGATAATTTTCCATACTATTCAATTTTGTACTAGAGCATGCCATCAAATCTTTAGAGCATAAAGAAGGCGTACAATTCAATGACATTAGTAAGCTGTTATTTGCTGATAATGTATTATTAGACGAAAGCGAGGAGACATTAAAGGCCAAAACGCACATTCTATTGAGCAACATTAAGAAATTGGGGCTGGAGCTAATTAACAATAAAACTAAATGTATGGTCACGTGTGAAAATGCAATACGTAATGCAAATGTACAGTTAATGACAAATGAGGGCAATTTTGAAGAAGTGCCTAAGTTCAAATACCTAGGAACAGTAATTACAAACAGGAATGAGGCGGACAAAGAAATTAAACATAAGGTTAATTCTGGAAATGCATGCTATTACTCAATACAGGGACTTTCGTCATCCCAACTTCTTTTCAATAAACGTTAATGTTTGTCGCAGTGCTGTGTGAAGAAAAGTTCTATGGGTTGGATTAGAACACACACAGATACTCGACATGTTGACCATATGCCATCCTTATGTTGACTGGACATTTGTCCACCTCTGTAAATGGGTTAAATGTGGATGTGAAACCAGGAGCTGACTGGTAGGCGTCAGGGTTTCTTAGGCTTATAGTAGTAGTAGTAGTAGTAGTAGTAATTTTTGTTCTGGTCACTCCACTGGGAAGCATAGAGTCTTGATAAAAGCTCGCCAACGAACTTTGTTGTTTGCAAGTGCATTAATTTCATTCCAACTCATCCCTGCCTGTTCAGCTTCGTCCCTGATAGTACATGTATTGTCCTAGGTTTTCCTCTTCGCCTTCTCATCCTTGGGGGTTTCAATCAAATGTCATTTTTGTGATGTTATCATTCTCTCTCTTTAACACATGACCGACCCTTTCCATTTTCTAAATTCAATTTCTTTATAGATTTCATTTTGATTCATTTTTCTCCAAAGTTATTTGTTATTTAGGCTTATAGCGCCATGAAATTATTTAAAAATATAAAAACAATAACTGAGTTTTAATCTTGTTGAAATAAATAGTATACACTAAATGCATCCAGTAACGTTGATTAATTAGCATTCTCATTGTTAAGACGGAATTTCCCCTGCTATTTAATCACAGCTTTAAAATAACAGCGTTCTCATAATTATTGCTATTTATAATTGCAAGTATCTTTCCCACTAACGTCCGCTTGGATAATTTACATACAAGTGGCTAATTTTCACAGATTGTGACGCAACTGATGCATGCTTCATACAGTAAAGATTTAACTAACTCTATGGCTTATTGAACAAAAATAGTATTATATTGCTTCCATTAGTATTAGGCCTACTTGGGTTGACCTTAAAATTACATGTAAGTGCACTTTCTTATGTATATTTTTGCCCAAACAAAACTGTATTTTATAAACGTTATATAGGCTACGTTTCACATTAGAACAGTATTGAATGTCATCCACGGCGGACTAATGGTTTTGTTCCTTGCCTCTGATCCCCAGGATCACGGATTGAAACCCGGCCGTGGTCGATGGAAAAATACAAGAAGCGATTCCTCCAGAAAGGACTCTAAGCCGTGGGCCATGAGTCTGAACATGTTCAGGCTCGTAAAAGAATATTAAGCCTGAGTAAAAATATATCTAAACAAAATTTACCGATCTCCATCATCCTAGTAATATCTTAGTTGCCTACTACAACTTGGTCTATACCCTGTTCGCTCTTAAAGTGATCCTCGTCAAAACAAAACCATGTGACCTGCTCGCTTTTCATTGGTTTTGGACACCGACGTACGTTGTAGAAGCAATATCCTTCCGCCATTCATGCCACAGTTACTGTCACTTTTGAGAGGGAGATAACACAGCAACAGAAGACTCGACACTTTCCGTCATTTTGTTTCATGAGAATCGACGGAAGCATGACTCAAATACATCACCCATATGTAATAAACTATTTTAAGTTGTAATTATTGATTAGGTATATTTTAGTATATTTTGTATGTTTTGAATATTATTATTATCATTCACGAAGAATTACAAGTATATTCAGAGCACATATTTTTAGTTTAATGAAGGGAACTACTTTTTCGTGTACTTATTGCTTCTACAACGTACGTCGGTGTCCATAACCAATGAAAAGCGAGCAGGTCACGTGGTTTTGTTTTGACGAGGATCGCTTTAAGAGCGAACAGGGTTTAGTAACTCCTAACAAAGGAGAGGCTGGATTGTTACGCCATTGTAGGTACTTACAGATATTTAGTCTTAAATAATTTACTTTGAATTGGCAATAGGGCTACTTATATTGCATTTTAACATATTACAATTCTGAGAAGTGTGGCTGGTTGCAAACTTCTAGATAAGAGAAGAAGTGAAGATATTAGAAATGAGCTAAATATCTTAGATAGAATAAAATAATCTAGAAAAAAATGGAAAGAACATGTTCAAAGAATGGAAGATGATCGCATTCCCAAAATTATACTTAAATACAAACCAAAGGACGCAGGAATGTTGGTAGACCGAAGAGAGATGGATCCAACTTTTGAATGAGAATCTATGAGACCGGAACAAGCCACATGGGCTTAATCCGTGATTGTTGATAATGATGATGAAATATTAAAATACATAACGATATGTCAGTCCTCGCCCACCACTGTGCGCTCGAGGTAGCGTGCTGCATTGTCACGCAGCGGGCCCGGTTCGACTCCTGGTCGGGACAGGTTCCTGGGTGAGGTTTTCTTGGGGTTATTAAATGACCCAGACAGCCGGCGGTAGTATTGCTGCTGAAAGAGTTAACCGTGCCGGATAAGCCGATGGTGATAAGCCAGAAATAAAGTACCTTGGTTGAAAGAGTGACGATCTTTCACCGTAAAGTACATACGTCAAGAAACGCGGACATGGGTTCTATTGGGGTAAAATTTTCCGGAGGTAAAATAGTCCCCCATTCGGTTCTCCGGCGGGTGGACTACTTCAGGGAATCCATGCTAAAGACAGGTGAATTGAGAAGACTACATAACAGTGAGCTAGTTGATGTCTATAGGATACCAAATGTTATAAGAACAGCTAAATCTCGTAGACTGCCATGGGTAGGTCATGTGGCACGAATGGGGAATGAAAGGAGGGGCATGGAAACTTCTTATAGGAAAACCAGAGGGAAAACGCGCAGTTGGTAGCCCAAGAATGAGATATGAGAAGAACATTAGCCAAGATTTAAGGGAAGTGGATTATACAGGGGATGATTGGAAAACATTAGCTCAGCTTATATCCGCGCGGTCATGAACCTTCGGGTTCGATAGTGCCAGTGAGTTAGTTAGTTAGTTAGTTAGTTATTCCTCACCAGTAAGACAAATATCAGGAAGCTTGTGGCCCAGCAGTCCCCGAAAATCATCCGGCCATCATTATCATTATCATCATCATCATCCTTCACCGGTGTGGAAAGCAACGGGGAGCTACCACACCTGTAGTTCCCTAGTAAAGCTGCAAGGCACGGCATGATAATGCTATGATTGCAGTGAAAGACCTGCCCTCGGGCAGAATTAGTATGGATGCATGGATGGATATCAGGCGTTCTCAACTAATATGAATTTCTATTTAAATACTTTTTTTTCTTTCAGAAATACATTTCAGTTGCGGATGACTGATATATCAGCTACTTATTTTAATATTTCTTTAAAAATTTACTACATAAACTCAACTGTTATTTAAAATGAATTAAACTCAACTGTTATTTACAATGAATTTTAGAAGTATTTATGTTACATTTATTATAGCATACGATGCATTGCTTAATTTGTTCTCATTTATTATGCAACCGTGTACCTCCTGTGGCCTAGCGATAACATTATTGTCCCAGACGATCCCCTTTTGGGACAATTTTCCTGAGTTAAAGCTGCTAACTTAACACTTTAGCAGTTTAATTCCATTTATATCAATTTAATGTTAATGTAGTTTGTAATGAAAATTTTCATTTTCATTGTAAAAAACATTATTACAGCTATTTTTTCGGGAGTTTCTTCACATGTAAGACAAATGTCAGGAAACTTTAAGGCCCAAATTGTCTCAGAACACTGTTTGTACATCAAATCATCTACAGTGTGAATTTGGATTACTTAAAACTAATACTTGCACACGAAATTAATATTATTATCAATATATTGAAAATAAAATAAACACTGAACACACTTAAATTATGAAATAATCAATATTTGTAATTCAATTGAAATTCGCGGTTGCAACAAAAAGCACAGCCATCTGGTTAAATAATAAACCAATTACCTTATACCGTCATCTGTTAGAATCGTATGAAACTCACAGATAATTATAACTCTTTGTTAAATAATAAACAAATAATTTGCAATAAAAATAATGCGACTATAAATTTACTTATAAACAACCGTAGGTCTCAAGTTGGATCAAACAGCACACAGTGTGCAACATTTTATTAAAATCAGTTCAGTAGTTTAGGATTCCATCGCGGACAAACAACGTGACACGTAATTTTTATATAATAAGATAATCGAGATCGCGAGATTTCAAAGATACATATTCTTACAGTTATTCTTCACATGTAAGACAAATGTCAGGAAACTTTAAGGCCCAAATTGTCTCACAACACTGTTTGTACATCAAATCATCTACAGTGTGAATGTGGTAGTGAATGGTGTATTAAATGTTCTTGTTCTTGTCTCGGAGTTGAATTGTTCACTCTTCTGGAAAGGTCCTACATGTCTTTGTGCGGTTAAAAAAATATATGCGTAATGAGAGTTTAAAATCCCCTCTCGACAATTCGTGTCTTTTTAAAGCCTGAGTAGTGTGGGCATGAAGAAGTTTCTAAATAAAGAGGGAGATTAAACTAGGGCAAAAAAAAATTATGCAAGACAGGGGATCATTTTCGCGTAAGTGTAAATATCATTTTATATATGAAGCCCTATATTCAAATTTATGTCCACCGCTGTGGTCTCGAGGTAGCGAGCTGCCTTGTCACGCAGCGGACCCGGGTTCGATCCCCGGTCGGGGCAGTTTTTCTGGGTGAGGTTTTTATCAAGGTTTTTCCTCACCTGTAAGACAAATGCCAGGAAAACATTAAGGCGCAAACGTTCCCCGAAATCATATGGCCATCACCATCATCATCCTTCACCGGTGTGGAAAGCAACGGGTAGCTACCACGCCTACAATTCCCTAGTAAAGCTACAAGCATAGCATGCAAATGCTATGATTGCAGTGAAGGACGTGCCTTCGGGCAGAATTGCTATGGTTGGGTATTCAAATTTATTGGTATTTAAATGACCCCGAGAGCTATGCCGGCGGTAGTACTGCTGCCGAAAGGGTTACCATGCCGGACAGGTCGAAAACGATATGCCAGATGAAAAAAAGTATACCTAGTTCGAAAGAGTGACGATATTTTCTTCTCTTTAAAAGCAACAGTCCATGTTTTACACACACATAGAACTGGAAGAATAATTCATTTTATGTATTTATATTTTAACTTATTTTATAAAAGTAAAATAACAAACGAGTCCCTATAATGTGTAATAGCATGCGTTTCCAGAATTGAACCTCATCATCATCACTCCAGGGATTAGTCAATTGCCCGTTCCGACTTCATAATGCATCAGCCCAACGTCTTCTACGTTTTCCAACATCACGTCTTCTTCTTGCTTGATAATTTCTTGCTAACAATGGATATCTCTCCTTACTCATTCCATCCATGTGATCAATCCATTTCTGTCTGTAATTCGTGACTTTATCCAATAAAGGCTTTGTACTTTCATTCTTCTCTTTTCCTCATTTCTTATTCTTCTTTTTTCTTTAATTCTCTTTCTAATTCTTCTTCTCTTGTATTTATTCCCCTTACGTTCCAATTTCCTAATTTCAAAATGTCCTTTATTCTAAATCGTATCCTTTTATCTTGCTTGGGTCGTTCCTTTTATGACAATCCGGCTGATTTCCATGAAGCTTCTCAGTAAGATAAATGTCTCCTGGAAGCGTTACGAGCGCTTCGCAGGACAAGGATGGTGGAAGGGCTGCTTCCTCTGAGCCTCCAAACATGCTCCTCTGGGTATCCACCCCCCAAGAGAGGGCTGCTTCTTCCGCTCTTCAAACCCTACAAGTTTAGCTGTGCTATTCCTTGTCGCCCTGTTGACCGTTGAAGACTTGACGAAGATGTGGCCGCCCAATATGGATACAGACGCCATTCCTTCGTTGTGAGCTATACTTAGTTCTCCTCGCCTCTTACCCACCAGCAAGATTAACCTAAGTCAATCTTCCCCAGTAGAGTCGTCTGGTTCATCGGGTACTAAGCCCCCCTACCACGTCAAGGTGATAGCTCCTGGGAGGGGGGGGGAGAATTGAACCTATGTTCAGTTTTCTATTCCTGTTTCTAGTTATTGTTCTTGAATACGTATTTGGATTCAACCACTTCTTCAATTTTTTTTTTGATTTGTCATTAACAGTCCATTTCCATTATATATTTTTACATGTTTCCATGTTTTGTGTTATTTAATTTACTTTCAGCTCCAATTTCTGTATTACTAGCTAATACCTGGCGTGCGCTGCTACGCCTAAACAGTTGAACATTAATGTGCTTTTATGTTTAGTTGAATAAGTGAAAGGAAAAATAATTATAAATCTATATTTTTAGATACCCGTGCTGATTGCCCGGGAATGTACTTATCCCGATCTTCTTGACATAAATGAGCTGAAATACGAAAATTAATGTCTTTATGTTTAGTTAAATAAGTGGGAGGAAAAATGTATGTCGTAATTATTTTCAGATACCCGGTGCTGTTCACCGGCGTTGTCCGGGAATCTTCTCATCCCGATCTTCTTGCTATAAATGAGCTGAAAGACGAAAATTAATATGCTTCTTATGATTAGTTAAATAAGTAAAATGAAAATAATTATAAATGTATATCGTAATATTTTAAGATTCCTCGTGTTTGATTACCTGGTCTTGCCTGGGAATCCACTTATCTCGATCTTCTTGACATAAATGAGCTAAAAGACAAAATTCGTTATTGTGAGTTATCCATAAAAGAATACGCACCATGCGCTGCTATGCTTGCACAGGAATCTACGTACTTGTCTCGATCTTCTTGGCATCATTGAAAGACAAAAATGGCTATTGTGAGTTATCCGTAAAATATATGATGTCGCTGACTTTTTTGTAGAGTTTATCGAGATTCAATTCTGTGTAAATTAATTTTGTATATTTGTTGTGGTTTCGGCAGAGTAAGTCATTTAAGCGTAATTTTTTTCACGTTTTTCATTACAAAGGGTGGTTTTTAAGAGTGTAGGAGTTGAGTATCACAACTCTCTTATAGCCTATGTTCATCCCGGGAATCTCCTAAACATTATGCAAAAAAAACCCATCACAATCGGATCAACGGTATGGCCGCGCATAAAGTACGAACAAACAAACATACAAACAAACTTTTTTATATATTAGATTAGAATTTGCCTTTAGTATCTTCTCGCTATGGGTTAATACACTATTAGCTTGTACCAACAAATTAGTAATGCCATTTAATTCTACGCCTTCTTTATTTTCTAAATATTTTATGGCACAGTGCAGTACAAAATAGATTAGTAGAGAAAATAGCTCATATATCTGCTTTAATCCATTGTGAATTTCAAATATAATAATTTAGGGAATTCATTATAAAAAAATTATACCTTCCCTCTTAGCTGCAGCGATTCCTAAACTAATTAAATTCTTTTTGTTTGCAATCTGCTGCATTTCCAGGACCACGACGAGGACGTGAGGGATAGGCTCCTGTTTTCTCTTAATATATTTTAATGCATTCATTACAGTATGTCTTTCACTTCATGCATTCTTAACGTAATGAAAGAAATAAACAGGTATTTGGTCCCGTTAATGTTTATATGTAAAATATACTTTTACATAAAACATTTCACCAAAAGCAAGTAACACTTGTAAATTTTGTAATTCTTATCTAACTTCATACAAATATTCTCAGCACAAAAATTAAAAAAAAATTTACTTGCTAATTGGTCCTATTACCTAAATAATTTACGTGATAACTAATTGTCTAATGGTTTGACATTTATCGTGATTTCTAGAATATTTTTCGATCTATTGGCCGCAGTTTCTATTTTTTTAAAAATGGAACTCGTTATATGCTATATGAATAAAACTCCTGGCGCTTTATTATCATAAATCGCCCATAATATCATCGGGGTAATTTAACTCTGCCTTCCGGGTGCCCCAAACCAAGAAATGGATTACAATTGCGTCAATGCCAGGGAAGAAAGCCAGAAATAGTTTTAAATAACTGCGCCTTGGGGTAATAAGAGTTTAAGGCGCCTCCTTTTTTTTTTTTTTTTTTTTTTTTTTTAATCTGCATGATATGTCTGCAGAATTGTCAACCCTCCTTGACGCCCACCTTTGAACCTTTGCTCATTTCCGGTAGAGGTTGAGTTGAACCTAGGGCCCAATTTCCTCCAGAAGTTTTAGAACTGTTTAAAATCTCAGTTCCATCGTAATTGGAACCCGCGATCTTTCAGTTATTAACGTAATGCCTTAACGAAGAACGCTATGCTGTGCCCCACCTACATTAGAAATATTTATAAATAAATTAGAACATGTTATAATTGAGTTCTCCGCGCGGAAATATATTTGGTCTTTAAAAAGTAAATTAACATTTCCATTTCATTGAATTGATTAATATTAATATTATTTAATACGCAGTATTACTGTTCAAGACTCAAACACATGTCCGAACACAGTTTCCGGTCTGTTTAATTATAATTCCATGGTATGGAGTTTGGTCCGGCGGTTCGTTACAGTTCCGTAACATAGATGGTGGTGCTGTCGCTAATAGGTAAACCAGAATATTTAGTGATGGATTATGAAAAATAAAAATAATTAATTGTTATTTATCTAATAGTTAATGACGCTTATGTATCTTGTATACAGGGAATGAGTTAAAAGCTTGAATTAAATACCACAGTAATTCGCAGTTGAAAATATTTCAGCAATATTGCAATAGTAGAATCTGTTTCCACATGTTATAGGTTATACCTAACTAAATGGCATTCTTAGTTGCCACCTGTATACAAATCTTGTACATTAATTTTTGAACTCGATCTAATGGTGCTACACCTTAGATCGACATAAGAGTAAACACGTAATACAGAGTCCTGTAACATAGATGGCACTGCTATCGCTAATATCTAAACCAGAGTATTTAGTGATGAATTATGAGAAATAAAAATAATTGTTATTTATCTAATAGTTAATGACATTTATGTATCTTGTATACAGGGAATGAGTTAAAAGCTTGAATTTAAATACCACAGTAATTCATATATCGCAATAGTAGAATCTGTTCCCACATGTCATGTTATACCTAACTAAATGACATGTTTCGTTGCCACCTTTGTACGAATCTTATAAATTAATTTTTGAACTCGATCTAATGGTCCCCCACATTAGATCGGCATATGAGTAGAGCTAGGAATTTTAGGTGCAAAATTTTGGTGAAAAAAGTGCAAAAAAAGATGCTTTAATTTAGCAGAAAAATGTGCATTTTTTAAAAATAGAAGGTGCAAATTTCCCATGTGAATTCTCATTAAAGAGTACCAAAACCTATTACATCAAGTAACTCACGACACAAAATTCAGGCATGCTATCATATATTAAAACGTCTGAGTAAGACAAGTCGCACAACATTATGTTATTGAAATCACAAGCCCAGAAAACTGTTAAAGCAGATATTGTTCAACAACTCAAATGTTTAGAACATATCTAAAAAGTTCAATATCTCAACTGTCTATGAGTGGTTTCGTCTAATGTAAAATATACTGGTTTTCACCTTCTACTTGACTGATCTGTTTTAATTTGTCTTAATACAGAGGTTGAAGGTATGATTTTCATCTGGGACAGACTTCCCAGTATATTTCTCCAAATATGCTTTCATAATAGGGTTGTTAAGTTTGGAAAGAGGAATACCACATGCCACATATGTCTTTGCTGTATCATAAAAAAATATTTTTTATTTATTAAACTTGAAGAAGGCAATAAACTGTTGTCGCAATACACATTTACTGCTTTGTAGTTCCTTATTTTTCGTGTTTTGCACTACCTATATGCTGCGTAACATGATTGTGTTGGTGTTTTTCATCAATTGTTATTAAAATATCACAAAGAGTGCACCTCATAACAGATCTGTCACTCTGAATTCCATCTGCACTAAAATGTTTTAAATCATGTAGTTTGTAGTTCACATTCGGTTTTGGCATACTGTATACTGGTCACTCAGGAAAATAGCAGACTGCACAAGTCAAATATTATTTTGAACTGATACATTTTCTGTTTGTGCACTCAACAATCTCCCTTGCTTAAATAATAGTTTTCACATAACTGTGGTGCAACAAGGTGGGAACTAAGTAAAAGGAATAGCCTAACGGAACTGCACTAAAGTGGAAGTAATGTGATGTGGACTGATACCACGCATCGTTACCAACCCTTGAAAGCGTATTTTTTAGAGGAATTAAACCCAATGGGTACAACTTGAAAGCGTATTTGAAGAAATATAAAAAAAACACACACATTATTTTGGGAATACAGTGCAGCTAGGAGACAAAAAATGTTAAAAAAGTGCTAGCATTGAAAAAAGGTGCACCTAAAACACATTTACGGGCATTTATTTAATGTTTTCTTTGCAAGACAAGTTAATATGAGCATTGTAGTAACAAAATAAAATTAAGGTGCAGCACCTAAAATTCCTAGCTCTACATATGAGTAAATACATAATACAGAGTTCTGTAACAGAGATGATAGTGCTATCGCTAATAGGTAACCAGAGTATTTAGTCATGGATTATGAAAAATAAAATAAATTAATTAATTGTTATTTATCTAATCGTTAATTACGCTTATGTATCTTGTATACAGGGAATGAGTTAAATGCTTGAATTAAATACCACAGTAATTCATAGTTGAAAATATTTCATCAATATCGCAATAGTAGAATCTGTTCCCACAGTTATAAGTTAAACCTAACTAAATGGCATTTTCGGTTGCTACCTGTGTACAAATCTTGTAACTTAATTTTTGAACTAGATCTAATGGTCCGACACCTTTTTGGGTTGCCACCTGTGTACAAATCTTGTAAATTAATTTTTGAACTCGATCTAATGGCCCGACACCTTTTGGGTTGCCACCTGTGTACAAATCTTGTAACTTAATTTGAACTACATCTAATGGTCCGACACCTTTTTGGGTTGCCACCTGGTGTACAAATCTGTACAAATCTTGTAAATTAATTTTTGAACTCGATCTAATGGTCCGACACCTTTTTGGTTTGCCACCTGTGTACAAATCTTGTAAATTAATTTTTGAACTAGATCTAATGGTCCGACAACTTTTTGGGTTGCCACCTGGTGTACAAATCTTGTAAATTAATTTTTGAACTCCATCTAATGGTCCGACACCTTTTTGGGTTGCCACCTGTGTACAAATCTTGTAAATTAGTTTTTGAACTAGATCTAATGGTCCGACACCTTTTTGGGTTGCCAGTTGTGTACAAATCTTGTAAATTAATTTTTGAACTCGATCTAATGGCCCGACACCTTTTTGGGTTGCCACCTGTGTACAAATCTTGTAACTTAATTTTTGAACTAGATCTAATGGTCCGACACCTTTTTGGGTTGCCACCTGGTGTACAAATCTGTACAAATCTTGTAAATTAATTTTTGAACTCGATCTAATGGTCCGACACCTTTTTTGATTGCCACCTGTGTACAAATCTTGTAAATTAATTTTTGAACTAGATCTAATGGTCCGACACCTTTTTGGGTTGCCACCTGGTGTACAAATCTTATAAATTAATTTTTGAACTCGATCTAATGGTCCGACACCTTTTTGGGTTGCCACCTGTGTACAAATCTTGTAAATTAATTTTTTAACTAGATCTAATGGTCCGACACCTTTTTGGGTTGCCACCTGTGTACAAATCTTGTAAATTAATTTTGGAACTCGATCTAATGGCCCGACACCTTTTTGGGTTGCCACCTGTGTACAAATCTTGTAAATTAATTTTTGAACTAGATCTAATGGTCCGACACCTTTTTGGGTTGCCACCTGGTGTACAAATCTGTACAAATCTTGTAAATTAATTTTTGAACTCGATCTAATATTCCGACGCCTTTTTGGGTTGCCACCTGTGTACATATCTTGTACATTAATTTTTGAACTAGATCTAATGGTCCGACACCTTTTTGGGTTGCCACCAGGTGTACAAATCTTGTAAATTAATTTTTGAACTCCATCTAATGGTCCGACACCTTTTGGGTTGCCACCTGTGTACAAATCTTGTAAATTAATTTTTGAACTAGATCTAATGGTCCGACACCTTTTTGGGTTGCCACCTGTGTACAAATCTTGTAAATTAATTTTTGAACTCGATCTAATGGCCCGACACCTTTTTGGGTTGCCACCTGTGTACAAATCTTGTAACTTAATTTTTGAACTAGATCTAATGGTCCGACACCTTTTTGGGTTGCCACCTGGTGTACAAATCTGTACAAATCTTGTAAATTAATTTTTGAACTCGAACTAATGGTCCGACACCTTTTTGGGTTGCCACCTGTGTACAAATCTTGTAAATTAATTTTTGAACTAGATCTAATGGTCCGACAACTTTTTGGGTTGCCACCTGGTGTACAAATCTTGTAAATTAATTTTTGAACTCGATCTAATGGTCCGACACCTTTTTGGGTTGCCACCTGTCTACAAATCTTGTAAATTAATTTTTGAACTCGATCTAATGGCCCGACACCTTTTTGGGTTGCCACCTGTGTACAAATCTTGTAAATTAATTTTTGAACTAGATCTAATGGTCCGACAACTTTTTGGGTTGCCACCTGGTGTACAAATCTGTACAAATCTTGTAAATTAATTTTTGAACTCGATCTAATGGTCCGACGCCTTTTTGGGTTGCCACCTGTGTACAAATCTTGTAAATTAAGTTGCCACCTGGTGTACAAATCTGTACAAATCTTGTAAATTAATTTTTGAACTCGATCTAATGGTCCGACACCTTTTTGGGTTGCCACCTGTGTACAAATCTTGTAAATTAATTTTTGAACTAGATCTAATGGTCCGACACCTTTTTGGGTTGCCACCAGGTGTACAAATCTTGTAAATTAATTTTTAAACTCGATCTAATGGTCCCCCACCTTAGATCGACATAAGAGTAAATACGTGATACAGAGTTCTGTAACATAGATGGTAGTGCTATCGTTAATAGCTAAACCAGAGTATTTAGGTCGCCACCTGCTCATTTTATATTCAACATACAAGTTAATTTTTTAACTCAATTTAATGGTCCTACACCTTAAATCGATATACCAATAAATACATCATACCGAGTTCTGTAACATAGATGGTAGTGCTATCGTTAATAGCTAAACCAGAGTATTTAGGTCGCCACCTGCTCATTTTATATTCAACATACAAGTTAATTTTTAACTCAATTTAATGGTCCTACACCTTAAATCGATATACCAATAAATACATCATACCGAGTTCTGTAACATAGATGTTAGTGCTATCGTTAATAGCTAAACCAGAGTATTTAGGTCGCCACCTGCTCATTTTATATTCAACATACAAGTTAATTTTTTAACTCAATTTAATGGTCCTACACCTTAAATCGATATACCAATAAATACATCATACCGAGTTCTGTAACATAGATGGTAGTGCTATCGTTAATAGCTAAACCAGAGTATTTAGGTCGCCACCTGCTCATTTTATATTCAACATACAAGTTAATTTTTTAACTCAATTTAATGGTCCTACACCTTTAATCGATATACCAATAAATACATCATACCGAGTTCTGTAACATAGATGGTAGTGCTATCGTTAATAGCTAAACCAGAGTATTTAGGTCGCCACCTGCTCATTTTATATTCAACATACAAGTTAATTTTTTAACTCAATTTAAAGGTCCTACACCTTAAATCGATATACCAATAAATACATCATACCGAGTTCTGTAACATAGATGGGAGTGCTATCGTTAATAGCTAAACCAGAGTATTTAGGTCGCCACCTGCTCATTTTATATTCAACATACAAGTTAATTTTTTAACTCAATTTAATGGTCCTACACCTTAAATCGACATTAGGTAAATACATACTGAGTTCTGTAACATAGATGGTAGTGCTATCGTTAATAGCTAAACCAGAGTATTTAGGTCGCCACCTGCTCATTTTATATTCAACATACAAGTTAATTTTTTAACTCAATTTAAAGGTCCTACACCTTAAATCGATATACCAATAAATACATCATACCGAGTTCTGTAACATAGATGGGAGTGCTATCGTTAATAGCTAAACCAGAGTATTTAGGACGCCACCTGCTCATTTTATATTCAACATACAAGTTAATTTTTTAACTCAATTTAATGGTCCTACACCTTAAATCGACATTAGAGTAAATACATACTGAGTTCTGTAACATAGATGGTAGTGCTATCGTTAATAGCTAAACCAGAGTATTTAGGTCGCCACCTGCTCATTTTATATTCAACATACAAGTTAATTTTTTAACTCAATTTAATGGTCCTACACCTTAAATCGATATACCAATAAATACATCATACCGAGTTCTGTAACATAGATGGTAGTGCTATCGTTAATAGCTAAACCAGAGTATTTAGGTCGCCACCTGCTCATTTTATATTCAACATGCAAGTTAATTTTTTAACTCAATTTAATGGTCCTACACCTTAAATCGACATTAGAGTAAATACATACTGAGTTCTGTAACATAGATGGTAGTGCTATCGTTAATAGCTAAACCAGAGTATTTAGGTCGCCACCTGCTTTTATATTCAACATACAAGTTAATTTTTTAACTCAATTTAATGGTCCTACACCTTAAATCGATATACCAATAAATACATCGTACCGAGTTCTGTAACATAGATGGTAGTGCTATCGTTAATAGCTAAACCAGAGTATTTAGGTCGCCACCTGCTCATTTTATATTCAACATACAAGTTAATTTTTTAACTCAATTTAATGGTCCTACACCTTAAATCGACATTAGAGTAAATACATACTGAGTTCTGTAACATAGATGGTAGTGCTATCGTTAATAGCTAAACCAGAGTATTTAGGTCGCCACCTGCTCATTTTATATTCAACATACAAGTTAATTTTTTAACTCAATTTAATGGTCCTACACCTTAAATCGATATACCAATAAATACATCATACCGAGTTCTGTAACATAGATGTTAGTGCTATCGTTAATAGCTAAACCAGAGTATTTAGGTCGCCACCTGCTCATTTTATATTCAACATACAAGTTAATTTTTTAACTCAATTTAATGGTCCTACACCTTAAATCGATATACCAATAAATACATCATACCGAGTTCTGTAACATAGATGGTAGTGCTATCATTAATAGCTAAACCAGAGTATTTAGGTCGCCACCTGCTCATTTTATATTCAACATACAAGTTAATTTTTTAACTCAATTTAATGGTCCTACACCTTAAATCGATATACCAATAAATACATCATACCGAGTTCTGTAACATCGATGGTAGTGCTATCATTAATAGCTAAACCAGAGTATTTAGGTCGCCACCTGCTCATTTTATATTCAACATACAAGTTAATTTTTTAACTCAATTTAATGGTCCTACACCTTAAATCGACATTAGAGTAAATACATACTGAGTTCTGTAACATAGATGGTAGAGCTATCGTTAATAGCTAAACCAGAGTATTTAGGTCGCCACCTGCTCATTTTATATTCAACATACAAGTTAATTTTTTAACTCAATTTAATGGTCCTACACCTTAAATCGACATTAGAGTAAATACATACTGAGTTCTGTAACATAGATGGCAGTGCTATCGTTAATAGCTAAACCAGAGTATTTAGGTCGCCACCTGCTCATTTTATATTCAACATACAAGTTAATTTTTTAACTCAATTTAATGGTCCTACACCTTAAATCGACATTAGAGTAAATACATACTGAGTTCTGTAACATAGATGGTAGTGCTATCGTTAATAGCTAAACCAGAGAATTTAGGTCGCCACCTGCTCATTTTATATTCAACATACAAGTTAATTTTTTAACTCAATTTAATGGTCCTACACCTTAAATCGACATTAGAGTAAATACATACTGAGTTCTGTAACATAGATGGCAGTGCTATCGTTAATAGCTAAACCAGAGTATTTAGGTCGCCACCTTCTCATTTTATATTCAACATACAAGTTAATTTTTTAACTCAATTTAATGGTCCTACACCTTAAATCGACATTAGAGTAAATACATACTGAGTTCTGTAACATAGATGGTAGTGCTATCGTTAATAGCTAAACCAGAGTATTTAGGTCGCCACCTGCTCATTTTATATTCAACATACAAGTTAATTTTTTAACTCAATTTAATGGTCCTACACCTTAAATCGACATTAGAGTAAATACATACTGAGTTCTGTAACATAGATGGTAGAGCTATCGTTAATAGCTAAACCAGAGTATTTAGGACGCCACTGCTCATTTTATATTCAACATACAAGTTAATTTTTTAACTCAATTTAATGGTCCTACACCTTAAATCGACAATAGAGTAAATACATACTGAGTTCTGTAACATAGATGGTAGTGTGCTATCGTTAATAGCTAAACCAGAGTATTTAGGTCGCCACCTGCTCATTTTATATTCAACATACAAGTTAATTTTTTAACTCAATTTAATGGTCCTACACCTTAAATCGACATTAGAGTAAATACATACTGAGTTCTGTAACATAGATGGTAGTGCTATCGTTAATAGCTAAACCAGAGTATTTAGGTCGCCACCTGCTCATTTTATATTCAACATACAAGTTAATTTTTTAACTCAATTTAATGGTCCTACACCTTAAATCGACATTAGAGTAAATACATACTGAGTTCTGTAACATAGATGGTAGAGCTATTGTTAATAGCTAAACCAGAGTATTTAGGACGCCACCTGCTCATTTTATATTCAACATACAAGTTAATTTTTTAACTCAATTTAATGGTCCTACACCTTAAATCGACAATAGAGTAAATACATACTGAGTTCTGTAACATAGATGGTAGTGCTATCGTTAATAGCTAAACCAGAGTATTTAGGTCGCCACCTGCTCATTTTATATTCAACATACAAGTTAATTTTTTAACTCAATTTAATGGTCCTACACCTTAAATCGACATTAGAGTAAATACATACTGAGTTCTGTAACATAGATGGTAGTGCTATCGTTAATAGCTAAACCAGAGTATTTAGATCGCCACCTGCTCATTTTATATTCAACATACAAGTTAATTTTTTAACTCAATTTAATGGTCCTACACCTTAAATCGACAATAGAGTAAATACATACTGAGTTCTGTAACATAGATGGTAGTGCTATCGTTAATAGCTAAACCAGAGTATTTAGGTCGCCACCTGCTCATTTTATATTCAACATACAAGTTAATTTTTTAACTCAATTTAATGGTCCTGCACCTTAAATCGCTACCAATAAATATATCATACCGAGTTCTGTAACATAGATGGTAGTGCTATCGTTAATAGCTAAACCAGAGTATTTAGGTCGCCACCTGCTCATTTTATATTCAACATACAAGTTAATTTTTTAACTCAATTTAATGGTCCTACACCTTAAATCGACATTAGAGTAAATACATACCGAGTTCTGTAACATAGATGGTAGTGCTATCGTTAATAGCTAAACCAGAGTATTTAGGTCGCCACCTGCTCATTTTATATTCAACATACAAGTTAATTTTTTAACTCAATTTAATGGTCCTACACCTTAAATCGATATACCAATAAATACATCATACCGAGTTCTGTAACATAGATGGTAGTGCTATCGTTAATAGCTAAACCAGAGTATTTAGGTCGCCACCTGCTCATTATATATTCAACATACAAGTTAATTTTTAACTCAATTTAATGGTCCTGCACCTTAAATCGCTACCAATAAATATATCATACCGAGTTCTGTAACATAGATGGTAGAGCAATCGTTAATAGCTAAACCAGAGTATTTAGGTCGCCACCTGCTCATTATATATTCTAGATGGTAGTGCTATCGCTGATGGCTAAACCAGAATATTTAATGTTGGATTAAAAAAATAAAATAATTGTTATTTATCTAATAGTTAATGACGCTTATGTATCTTGTATACAGGGAATGAGTTAAAAGCTTGAATTAAATACCACAGTAAGTAATAGTTGAAAATATTTTATCAATATTGCAATAGTAGAATCTGTTCCCACATGTTACAAGTTATACATAATTAATTGGTATTTTCGACGCCGCCTGTGCATCATATGCTGTACACACTACTTAATTTTTTAACTTAATTTAATGGTCTTAATTTAATGGTCTACACCTTAAATCGACATACGAGTAAATACATAATTTACTCGTACGATGTTGTAAATTGAATCGGGTTTTTTTTAGAATAAGCAATATATTCATCATTATTTATTTATATACAGGGTGCCAAATCGCATTTTATAATATACTATAGAAAATGTTTGTTTGGTGTTGGGCCTAAAATCGGTTATTTGAAAAAAACAATATATCCATATTTTTAAATTTTACGGTAGACAGTAGAAACTTAATTGTAGAAAACTGTTAAAGGAAAGTTATTTTTTTCCTGACAGGTTGCCACATATTCATTATAATTTGTATATTGTACTACATACAATTTTTGCAGTTGATTTATTGGTGATATGCCTTAAATAGATACCATCATCATCATCATCCGATATCATGACAGCTGCCGCCGTCTTCCGGAAACCAAACGCCATTCCTCTCTGTCCATCCATTGATCTTCCTTCATTCCTCTGATATTCATAGCTGCTTGTACCCCTTCTATCCAAGTTTTCTTCGGTCTTCCTCCTTTCCATTGAGCTTTAATAGATATAATAACATAATACTACTGGGATGTTATAAATTGAATTGGTTATTTGGGAAAGCGATATATCCATATTTTAAATTTACATTAGACAGTAGAAAATGAATAATAGAAAGATTTGCTAAAAACGTAAGAAAAGCCCATGAGAAAGTCATGGTATAAATTCATAAGTACAGTAGAACATGATATGTATGAAAGACGTGAAATACTGTAGGTTTTAAATTAGTAAACATCTACATTGAACGATACTACCAAATTGAAGAAAATTCCCAGAACAGAAATGGATACTAACATAATGAGAAACTTTTGAAAAGGGAGGGAATTAAAGAAAAAGAGAGCAACGAGGGAGCAAGTGGAAAATATTGATTTAACTTAGACAAGAATTACATTATAAATATATCTCTGAAAACTGCTAAGAACAGGAAAGCAATGAGATTACATAATATGGAGTTAATAAAATATAGTGGAATAGTGTGTAAACTACGCATACTGCACTTAATTAATAGATGTTCTAGGAGATTTCAACTACCTGGAAAACAGCGAAATTGCAGAGGAATTACGAGCTTAATGAACACTGGATATAAGATATATACGAAAATTATAAATAATAGCTTGAGAAATATAACAGAAATAGTAATAAACGAAAATCAAAGTGGATTCAGAAAGGGTAGGTCGTGTATAGATAATGTTTTTACACTGAAACAACTTATAGAGAAGAGAGGGGAAAACAACTTACAAACTCACGTAGGGTTTATAGATTTGGACAAGGCGTTCGATCGAGGTAACAGGCAAAAATTATGGGAAATATTACTAATGAAAGGATACCCGCTGTACCTATTACTTCTGGCGCCGACAGGCCTACAAGGCCCTTAGCCTACCAGCTGGCTGCTGGCCTCACATCCACATGTGTCAATCACAGAGTAGATGATAATCAGCCAGTGTAGGGGTGACATGTGGTCAGCATGTCGAGTCCCCCAGCCGTTATAGCTGGTTTTCTCAAACTGGAGCCGCTACTTATTGTAGCTACCCAAATGCATCACGATACTGGGTGGGCACCAGTCCCATACTGGCCGAAATACCATGAGAAAATTTCTTCCCCCATGGAAACTCGAACCAGCGCAAGTCCCGTAGCTCTGCGCCAAGGCTTCCTGCCTTAACCACTCGGCTACGGCGCGGGACACTGTACCTTGTTGAAACATCAAATTATTTGAAGATACAAGTATAATTATAGATACCGGATTCAGAAGAACAGATAATCAAAACAAATACTGGATTGCGATAAGGGTGTAGTTTAACGCCCACTTTGTTTAACATATATAGAGACGACATTTTAAATAAATGGAAAGTTTTAGTGAACCCAGGAATAAGAGTAGATAAAAAAAGTATATAGGCTATAAATAATATTTTGTTTGCAGACGATTTAATTATAATGCAGAAAAATGAAGATGACTAACAGAAATATTTGCATGAATTAAATAAAATATGTACATTATACGATCTAAATATACCAGTAATAAAAACAAAGATAATAATAGAGGAAAAGATCCGGTGAGAACCAAAATTATTTTATAAACCAAAGTATAGAACAGGTGTCTAGTTTCAGATATTTGGGCTGCTATATCGGCTTAAGCTTCAATATGGAAAGGGATATTAATTCCAACATAAATACATTTCAGACGATATGTGGAACAATACAGAAAACGTTCAAAAATAAATAAAAATGTATAGATTTATAGCGATTAAAAATTGTATACCACAATCCCTCCTGCCTCCGATACTGAAAATTTCACAAATAAATTAATCTAATTTAATTAATTCTTCTTCTTCTTCGGCTTTCCCCTACTTATAGGTTTGCCGTCTTCAGTTTCCATTTATCTCTATCATTCCAATCTCCCTCTTCCAAATTCCTATCATCCATTATAGTTCTGACGTAGGTTTTCCATTTCCATCTTGGTCTGCCACGTTTATTTCTTCCAGGGGGTGACCACTGGTATATATTTTTTGGCCATCTTTCATTCTCCATTCTCTGTACATGGCCATACCATTCAAGCGTTTGATTTTCAATCCTCTTAAAAACAGATGTGGTGACATTCATTTTTCTCCAAAGGAATTCATTTCTTATTTTATCCTGTCTTGTTTTTTTGGAGGCTTCTTCTTAATAATCAAATTCAACTGTTCTAATTTTATTCTTTTGTAATTCTACAATTAAAAATACTCAACACTCATCGAGTATCGAACTTATGTCCAGGAAGACAGGAAAGTATACATGCAGCCACCTGAGCTAGTCGTCGGAATCATGAAAATGTATCAATTAATTAAAAATGTATGAATTTATACAATGTAAATATTTCATTAATAATATCTTGTAACTTACCTAACTTTCGTACATAATACCTTTGATATTATACTGTATATGTGATACTATTGACCTCGGATATCGGATATAAGTTCTGTCTGCATCCCTATCTTCAACATTTTCTTGTGTTTCGGAGCACATGAGAATTGCAATTAGTCATCAAACATTTTGAAACATTTAATCGTTGCTATGTTACGAACTATGCAATGCAGTAACATATTTTAACAATGTTTTTTTAGTGATACTCGACGCCTCTGGGAGCATGTGAAGAAAGTTTTGCGAACAATAGAAAACATATTGTAGCCTCACCCTATGATGGTTGTCCAGTGGCTCGCTTTGCTTCCGCACGGCTGTTGTATGTAATTAAATACTAAGATGCCGACTACCGCCACTATAATAATTCCGCATGTTAATCATTGTCAAGAAAGATATGCCGGCGGTCGAAGGTGATAAGCCAGATGAAATAAGTACCTTGGTCGAAAGAGTGACGATCTTTCACCGTAAAAATACAACCGACAAGAAATCGGACATGGGTTCCACTGGGGTAAAATTTTCCGGAGGTCATGAAAGACGTGCATGGAAGCTTCTTGTAGGAAAACCAGAGGGAAACGCCCAGTTGGTAGACCAAGAATGCGGAGGGATAATAACATTACTACGATCTGAGGGAAGTGGATTATACAGAGAATGATTAGCTCAGGATAGGGATGTGTGGAGAGCTTATGTCCGCGCGGCCATTAACCTATGGTTTCGATAGTGCCAGTGAGTTAGATAGTTTGTCAAGCATTGTCGCGCGGCACCCGCGTTTATATGAACGAACAACCATCATAGTGAGGCGATAGCTTCCCGTTTCTTTCCACACATGATGATGATGATGATAGCCAGATACCATTCGGGGACATTTTGGGCCTCAAAACTTCCTGACATTTGTCTTAGAGGTAAGGAAAAACCCCTAGAAAAAAAAACTCACCCAAGAAACCTGTCCCAACCGGGAATCGAACCGGGCCCCGCTGCGTGACATGGCAGCACGCTACCTCGAGACCACAGTGGTGGACTATTAATAATAATAATAATAATAATAGTAATAATAATAATAATAATCTTGTATGCCCATGTTTTCCCTTAACAGAGATTTAGGCGCTCTCCCCCTACAGGGAAGAATTTGAACCATACTAATTTAGTTATACTTGTTTTCTTATAGATGGCATTTGAGTGGCCCGTGGTCAACGTTCCGCCTCATACTGACATCTAGGAAACCAAGGTGGTACTAGGACGGGAAAATTCTGTAAATTTTGCTTAGAGGCCTTTTCATTCAGGCTTAAGGATCTTTTACGAGCCTGAAAATCTTCAGACTCGGGACCCACTGCGCCTGCATGTGTCCGCATTCATCATATGGTGATATTTTCTGGATCTGTTTTCAGTTCTTATGAAGGGATAAGTGGACATTGCTGATGCATAGGGAAGTGCTTCCATGAAAATTTATTTCATCTTTACTCTCTTCTCATTACACATCCGTCGGATCTAATAAAGTTACCCAACTTACTCTATCATGAACAGCAATAATCTTTCTGATGATAGAATACGTACCGGAAGGCCTGCAGTTAATAAAAATAACCAAATTAATAATTTTAGAAATAATAAAAATGAGTCTTATCTCTCCTCAAACTTTGTGTTCTTCAAATACAGAAACTGCAGTTTTCAAAAGAAATCCCCCCATCTTCAGCCATCATTATGAGTCGTAATGATGGCTGAAGATGGGAGGGATTCTTCTTGAAAACCGTAGTTTCCGTGCTTGTAGAACACGAAATATGAGGTGAGATACGACTCATTTTTATCAGTTTGTATTACTCATTAATTGAAAACCTAATAATGTTATTTTCCATAATTAATTTATGAACAAAATAACCAAGTTGATGATAACGGTACATTAAAAGTAATCTTATATATAAAAATTAATGTTTGATTGTACTTTATGCGCGGCCATACCGTTGATCCGATTGTGATGGGGCTTTTTGCAAGTTCAGGAGATTCCCGGGATTAACATAGACTATAAGAGAGTTGTGATACTCAACTCCTACACCCTTAAAAATTGCCATTTGTAGTGGAAAACGTGAAAAAGTAGCTCTTTGACGCTTAAATGGCTTATGCTGCCTAAACCATTACAAATACACAAAATTAATGTACACAGAATTGAATATCTCAAAAAACTACAAAAAAGTCCGCGACAGCATATGTTTATCTCTTGCCGATAATTTAAATAACCATTTTTGTCTTTTATTGATACCAAGAAGATCGAGACAAGTACATAGATTCCTGTGCAAGCATACCAGCATGGCGGGTAATTCTTTTACGGATAACTTACAATAACGAATTTTGTTTTTTAAGCTCAGCTCATTTATGCCAAGAAGATCGAGATAAGTAGATTCCCGGGTAACACCGCGTAATAAGCGTGGGGAATCTTAAAATAATTACGATATACATTTATAATTATTTTTCATTTTACTTATTCAACCAATCATAACTTACTTACTTACTGGCACTATCGAACCCGTAGATTCATGGCCGCGCGGACATAAGCTCTCCATGCATCCCTATCCTGAGCTAATGCTTTTCAATCATTCCCTGTATAATCTACTTTCCTCAAATCATAGTTAATATCATTCTCCCACCTCATTCTTGGTCTACCAACTGGGCGTTTTCCTACTGGATTTCCTACAAGAAGCTTCCATGCATGTCTTTCATTCCCCATACGTGCAACATGTCCTGCCCATCGCAGTCTACGAGACTTAACTGTTGTTATTATATCTGGCTTCCTATAAAGACCATGTAGTTCGTTGTTATTAGTCTTCTCCATTCACCTGTCTGTTCATCTCTCTTTGGTACAAAAATTTCCCTAAGTACTTTATTCTCAAATACTTGTAATCTCCTTTCCTCCCTTAAAGTAAGAGTCCATGTTTCGCACCCATATAATATAACTGGTAGAATAATAGTCTTATATATGTTCAGTTTAACGTTTTTTGAAAGGAGTTGGGACATCAAGAGTCTCTGCAATGCACAATAGCACGCATTTCCAGAATTGAGCCTACGTTTAATTTCTTTGTGCATCTCATTCCTATTTGTGATTATTGTTCTTAGATACTTGAATTCAGCCACCTCCTCAAAATTTCCCTCATTTGTCATTAGCTGTCCATTTCCATTATATAATGAATTTCTATGTGTGACCATATATTTAGTTTTATTGATATTTACTTCGAGTCCTAATTTCTTAGTGTTACTCAATAGTGTGCGTGTTGTCCTTTAGTATCTCCTCGCTATCGGCCAATAATACATCATCAGCATAAACTAACAGCTTATTAATACCATTGAGTTGTAAGCCTTCCTTATTCTCTAAAGGGTTAATGACATGCTCTAGTACAAAATTAAATAGTAGAGGAGATAGTGCATCTCCTTGCTTCAACCCATTCTGGATTTCAAAAGTATCCGAAAACTGTTTGCCTACACGCACCCTACTCTTTGAGCCATTTAGACACATTCGTATAAGTCTAACTAACTTTTTAGGAATTCCGAACTCCAGCAGGACACTATATAACTTCTCCCTCTTAATTGAATCATATGCTTTTTTGAAGTCTACATATAGTTGATGTACAGTACCATTATATTCCCATTTCTTTTCTAAAATCTGTCTTATACTAAAAATCTGATCTGTTGTAGACCTGTTTATTCTAAATGCACATTGATGATCTCCTAGGATGTCATCAATATAGAGAGTAAGTCTGCTTACTAATATAATACATTTATTTTTGCCTTTCAGCTCATTTATGCCAAGAATATCGGGAAGAGTAGATTCCATGACAACGCCGGGTAAACAGCACGGGGTATCTAAAAATAATTACGATATAAATGTTTACTTGAGCTTATTTAACTAAACATAAAACACATTAGTTTTCGTATTTCAGCTGATTTATGTCAAGAAGATCGGGATAAGTAGATTCCCAGGCAACGCTGGGTAATCAGCACGGGGTATCTAAAAATATATAAATTTAATTATTTTCCCTTTTACTTATTCAACTAAACATAAAATCACATTAATTTTTATTTATTTAGGCGTAGCAGCGCACACCGAGTATTAGTTAGTAATTTTACATTTGTTTTTGCTGTGCTTTTTAGTTTTATTTTTTCTTCTTGTTGTTATTGGCGTTTCTGTGCATTCAGAATATACCCAGAAATATAATTATACGTATCTACCTGTTAGTTAATGAATTTAATACCCTATTTATTTAATGTATTACGTCAGAAAGTAAGGCAGTGTGATAGCTCTAGAATGTACCTCCTGTTAGCCACGGAAACTGTGTTGGAGCACATACAAGTAATGTCAGCTGAAGGAATGTGTGACATATTGACACTCACATGTTAATTAGACTTCCTTGAAAATGTTTTAGAGAAAGTTACTGACAAGAGTTTATCAACACTTAAATAAATTACGTGTGTTAATATTACATTAAAATTATTCTGTGGGTTCTGTAAAGTATATGTTTGGAAACAAGGTATTATCTGTAACTTAAGTCTATGGCTTATGGAACTCTGAGATTGACGTTCCCATAATAAACCACTTCATTTGTTCCTATCTTCGATCAACCATTCATTCTTCAATATCCATTTCTTCTTCTTCTTCGGCTTTCCCCCACTTATAGGTTTGCCGTCTTCAGTTTCCATTTATCTCTTATCATTCCAATCTCCCTCTTCCAAATTCCTATCATCCATTAGAGTTCTGACGTAGGTTTTCCATTTCCATTTTGGTCTGCCACGTTTATTTCTTCCAGGGGGTGACCACTGGTATATATTTTTTCGCCATATTTCATTTTCCATTCTTTGTACGTGGCCATACCATTTAAAGCGTTTGATTTTCAATCCTCTTAACAACAGATGTGGTGACATTCATTTTTCTCCAAAGGAATTCATTTCTTATTTTATCCTATCTTGTTTTTTGGAGGCTTCTTCTAAAGTAATCAAATTCAACTATTCTAATTTTATTCTTTTGTAATTCCGTCAAAGACCAAGTTTCACTTCCATGTGTCAAAATATTCTGTATTATGCTCTTATAAATTTTCATTTTAGTTTCCTTTGTAATATTTTTGTTCCAAATTATTCCATGTAGTGCCTTAGTTGCATTTTTGCCATTGCAGTTTTAGTCTGTACATCTCTGTCACAGGTACCTGAACTTGTAATTATTGACCCAAGATATTAAAGAAATTCACTTTTTTTTTATTTTCCCCGTTTCGAGTATGAGGTCATCCACATCCTTCCCCAAACACATATATTCTGTTTTCTGTAAATTTATATTCTTCCACGTGCCTATATTCAATGTCCGTTTTCGTTGCTTTTGTCTTTCGTACTTTTTTCTGTCCGGCTTTGATTGATTTGGTCTTTTAGCATTTTGTTTTTTTTTAATGTGTGGGGAGCTGGCCCACAGCATAAACCCCCAACCTGGAGGACCAGGAAAATTTATGTCTGGGATTTCCTCCCATAGCATTTGAAGGATACATCTTTCACCGCAAGGAAGCGTTTCTCTATTTCCCTTAGAGATAGGGTTGCATCTTCAGCCAGATCCGCCGTGATGAAGGGACTCCTTCTGCTGCGCCGACTCTGCCGTTGAGGTCTTCACTCTTACAGAGTACTAATCAGTCGGAGGCCAACTGAACCCTGGTTTTTTAACGAGGTTGTTACTACTCCTCCCCCTCCTTTCTCATCCGGGTTGGGGGACCGCCATGGAGGAGTTCTTACCTTAGTTTATTTATAATATAGTGCATATCATATTCATCCCCTGCAAAAATTATTTGATCATCTGCAAACAATATCCATTTCTACGAACAAAATTAAATCAATATCTAGGACATGTTTACCTAGGCTGGATTAAAGGACATGCTCGAACTACAGGAAATGAACGTGCAGATTTTATTGCCAAATCAGCTGCTAATTCGAATGGTCACACGTAGAAATACATTATATAATGGAAATGGACAGCTAATGACAAATGAGGGAAATTTTGAGGAATAGGCTGAATTCAAATACCTAGGAACAATAATCACAAATAGGAATGAGATGCACAAAGAAATTAAACATAGGCTCAATTCTGGAAATGCATGCTATTATGCATTGCAGAGACTTTTGATGTCCCAACTCCTTTCAAAAAACGTTAAGCTGAAAATATATAAAACTATTATTCTACCAGTTATATTATATGGGTGCGAAACATGGACTCTTACTTTAAGGGAGGAAAGGAGATTACGAGTATTTGAGAATAAAGTTCTTAGGAAAATTTTTGGACCAAAGAGAGATGAACAGACAGGTGAATGGAGAAGACTACATAACAATGAACTACATGGTCTTTATAGGAAGCCAGATATAATAAGAACAGTTAAGTCCCGTAGACTGCGATGGGCAGGACATGTTGCATGTATGGGGAATGAAAGACGTGCATGGAAGCTTCTTGTAGGAAATCCAGTAGGAAAACGCCCAGTTGGTAGACCAAGAATGAGGTGGGAGAATGATATTAACTATGATTTGAGGGAAGTAGATTATGCAGGGAATGATTGGAAAGCATTAGCTCAGGATAGGGATGTATGGAGAGCTTATGTCCGCGCGGCCATGAACCTGCGGGTTCGATAGTGCCAGTGAGTAAGTAAGTAAGTATTCGAAGATGGATTACTTTTACTCCTTCTGTCCTCCATCATATATTAAAGAAGTATTAAGAAAAGATCTGATACAAAATTGGAATGCTGAGTATTAATGGTGCTTTGACAAGAACATTATTTTTCCCAACTGTGTTTGACCGAATAAAGTGCAAATACGTAGAAACTAATTTTCTATTAACTCAATTCATGACTGGATAGGTAAATTTAGACATTATTTGGAACGATTTAAAGTAGGTGCAGATACCTGTATTTGCATTAACTCCAGCCAGACTCTCACGTCTGTTATTTGACTGTCCCGCATTTGATTCCAAAATACATGAATTTATTTACAAAATATGTTGTTGCTAAAATAGTTTTCAACTGCATTTGTCAAATATTTTATGTAAGAAGTGTTGCTATAGCCGATTTTCTCAACCTGGAGCCCCCACTTATTGTAGCTACCCAAATGCCTCACGATGCTGGGTGGGCACCAGCCCCATAGTGACTGAAATTCCATGAGAAAATGTCTTCCCCCATGGAGACTCGAACTAGCGCAAGTCCCGTAGCATTGCACAAGACATCTTGCCTTAATCACTCGGCTACGGTGCGGGACATTAAAATGGAAACTTCTTCTATGGAAACCAGGAGAAAACGCCCGGTAGGTGGCGAAGAATAGATGGGACAACATTAACCATCATCTGAGGGAGATGGATTTTACAGGGAATGATTGAAAAACATTAACTCAGGATAGGGATGGAGAGAGAGAGAGAAAGAGAGAGAGAGAGAGAGAGAGAGAGAGAGAAAGGAAAGGGGAGTGAGAGGGAGAGAGAGATAGAGATAGATAGATAGATAGATAGATAGAGAAAGAGAGAGATGGAGAGGTAGATAGAGATAGAGAGATGGAAAGGATGATATAGACAGATAGATAGAGAGGTAGGTAGATAGATATGGATTATTTACGGAGAAGTACCAGAAAGTCTAGATTAGAACATGTCACAAATAAGGAAATTAGAAACATAATGGAGAGAGAGAGAGAGAGGAAAGGGGAGTGAGAGGGGGAGAGAGATAGAGATAGATAGATAGATAGATAGAGAAAGAGAGAGATGGAGAGGTAGATAGAGATAGAGAGATGGAAAGGATGATATAGACAAATAGATAGAGAGGTAGGTAGATAGATATGGATTATTTACGGAGAAGTACCACAAAGTCTAGATGAGAACATGTCACAAATAAGGAAATTAGAAACATAATGGAGAGAGAGAGAGAGAGAGAGAGAGAGAGAGAGAGAGAGTGAGAGGGGGAGAGATAGAGATAGATAGAGAAAGAGATATAGATAGAGAGAGATGGAGAGGTAGATAGAGATAGAGAGATGGAAAGGAAGATATAGATAGAGAGGTAGGTAGATAGATATGGATTATTTACGGAGAAGTGCCAGAAAGTCTAGATTAGAACATGTCACAAATAAGGAAATTAGAAACATAATGGAGAGAGAGAGAGAGAGAGAGAGAGAGAGAGAGAGAGGAAAGGGGAGTGAGAGGGGGAGAGAGATAGAGATAGATAAATAGATAGAGAAAGATATATAGATAGAGAGAGATGGAGAGGTAGATAGAGATAGAGAGATGGAAAGGAAGATATAGACAGATAGATAGAGAGGTAGGTAGATAGATATGGATTATTTACGGAGAAGTGCCAGAAAGTCTAGATTAGAACATGTCACAAATAAGGAAATTAGAAACATAGTGGAGAGAGAGGAGAGAGAGGAGAGAGAGAGAGAGAGAGAGAGAGAGAGGGGGAAAGGGGAGTGAGAGGGGGAGAGAGATAGAGATAGATAGATAGATAGATAGATAGATAGAGAAAGATATATAGATAGAGAGAGATGGAGAGGTAGATAGAGATAGAGAGATGGAAAGGAAGATATAGACAGATAGATAGAGAGGTAGGTAGATAGATATGGATTATTTACGGAGAAGTGCCAGAAAGTCTAGATTAGAACATGTCACAAATAAGGAAATTATAAACATAATGGAAGCAGAAGAAAGCATAATTGAAAGAATTGAGGAGAAGGAATTAAAGTGGTTAGGACATGTCTTAAGAATGGAAGATGAGCGATGGCCGAAGCAACTATACGAATGGCATCCGAACAGAAAGAAGAAAAGAGGGAGACCAAGGTTAACATGGAAGGAAAACATGAAGACAGTAATGCAAGCTAGAGGGCTAAGCATCGAAGATGCCCAAAACCGTAGGCTTTGGAGGTTTGGCACGGGAAGACGGCAGCAGCTGTAAAAACCCGAAGATAGAGATAGAGAGGTAGATAGATAGATAGATAGAGGAAGATGTTGTTGTCTAATGTGCTGCATCTAACACTGAAGTCATTAGCAGTCTTGCTCTCCAATACTTTGAGGTCTTAGAAGATAGACATAGATAGATAGATAGATCGAGAGAGAGATAGATAGCTATATAGAGAGAGATAGGTCTTTCACTGCAATCATAGCATTTTCATGCTATGCTTGCAGCTTTACTGGGGAATTGTAGGTGTGGTAGCTTCCCGTTCTTTTCCACACCGGTGGAGGATGATGATGATAATGATAAGGATGATGATGATAAAGTAAAGTAAGTAAAGTAGTCCCACTACAGGCCTCGGGAGGCCCTTCGGGTAGTAGGAGGTTAAGGCTCCTACTTTTTCTAGACAATCGGCACTTGATGTCAGCCGGGTTGTCAGCCCTGCGTGACGGCCGCCTTTACCCCCAGAACAAACGTCTGGTACTCATTTACGTTAGAGGCTGAGTCGACCCCAGGGCCATAGTGCCGCCAGAAGGTTTTGGTCAGTTTAAAAATCCTGACCCCAACGGGACTTGAACCCTCGACCTTCCGACTTGTAGCGCAGCGCCTTAACCACTACGCTACGGCGTGCCCCAGGATGATGATGATGTCCATGTGATTTCGGGGACCGTTTGGGCCTTAAAGTTTTCCTGACATTTGTCTTACAGGTGAGGAAAAACCCCGATAAAAACCTCACCCAGAAAAATTGCCCCGACCGAGAATCGAACCTAGGCCCGCTGCGTGACAAGGCAGCATGCTACCTCAACGCCACAGCGGTGGACTTATATTGATAGAGAGAGAGACAGAGCGAGCGAGCAAACTTATATCCGCGCGGCCATGAACTGTTGGGTTTGATAGTAGCAATTAGTTAGTTTAGTTAATTTGCAACTTGCCAGTTTTGATTAAAATCTTGTTCCTTTTATCAACTTTTTCTTCCAATAATAATTGAATGACTAGAAAGATACAAAATGTAATTGAAAGGCATCTATTTTTCAATCCTGTTTATGAAGTTTTAACACTTAGTATTGGAGATAGCGTATAATTGAAACCTGCCGTACCGCCTGGAGGTGTAAAAGACGTAATAATTTCCATTGAGTAATGTTGTATAGTCAGGCCTGAGGGCCTCATTGCACACCTGATGTCTGTGTAATTATTGCGGATGATGAATCATGCCACTAACTTCTATTCTCTCATTATTCACATTAAATCAGTCCATTGTGAACTTCTCTTATTAGCTACAGGATCATTTAGGAGCTAAAATAAAATCAGTCTACAGGATGTGACGGAAAATTACTTCAGTCATTTTTAATGAAATTTTGTTGTTTCTCTATTATGATTTGGGAATGGGAATATATTGAAGATTAACAATAGTAGGTAGGTCAGAATGAATGAAAATAGTATTCATTTGGTTGATGAATTAAACATTTAATTTGTTGGGCCCCCTATGGTGCGGATTGTGGAATAACCCTCACATAAAAGGCGACTAATAGGAGCAGCAAACCGCTGTCCTTAACCAAATATCCTGTAATGGGAGTAACAGACGAATAGATATTATTGCATTTAGACCATCTTCTAAAATTGATATGATATTAGATCCCACAATTCGTTTTGAGACTCATAGTGGTCAACCTGAGGAAGTTGACTCTGAAAAGAAAGCCATACAGTATACGAGCCAACAATTGACTATTACAAAGATAAATACCAGCCAGATAGTATAACTGTCACAGGATTGATGATCGGGGCAAGAGGTACTATACCAGGATTCCTAGCCAAATTTTGGAATTCCTTAGATTTGGACAGGGTGTATCTTTCTAAAATTGCCATTTTAAGAAACAATTTTTACAAAATTTCTACTTTGTAGTATGTATAATTCAATTAGGCCTACAATTTGAATTTTTTAAATGTATTTACAAAATGTATTTCATAAATTAAAAAAAAATTGTCTGTATCACTTTGTCCTTGAGGCAATCCTCTAATGAGGAAAGTTGTATATAATAAAAAAAACTGTCAAGCATAGCAGGATTCTTGTTGGTATGATAATTGTGGAAAGAATTGACCATAACTCAAAAAGTGCGATATTAAGTTTAGGACCAAAGTTTATATGAACTTTTTTTTTGTTACTTTCTCTGTAAATATTGGTACTTTTTTTTTTCAAACGGAGGGATGCTGAGGCATAGTTGGTTAAGGTCGAAAGGTTGAGGTTTCGAGTACCGTGTGTGGATTTTTAAAATGATCGAAACCTTCTGGGGTCCTCGCAGCCTCCAACGGAAATGAGTTCTAGGTGCTTGTTCTGGGGGTAAAGGCAGCGGTCACAGGGCTTGACAATCTGGTCGACATCAAGTGTGGCTTGTCTAAAAAAGTGGAAGTCTTAACCTCCTAGCTACCCCAAGGGCCTTCGATGGCATGTAATGGGATCACTTTTCATTTACCTTGCTTTTTTTTTTCAGAGCATCCTGTGAATGTAAATAATATGTCAGAAATTATACTGGAGTAATAGTTATGATCTTAAAAGTTATATTATATGGGTGCGAAACATGGACTCTTACTTTAAGGGAGGAAAGGAGATTACAAGTATTTGAGAATAAAGTACTTAGGAAAATTTTTGGACCAAAGAGAGATGAACAGACAGGTGAATGGAGAAGACTACATAACAATGAACTACATGGTCTTTATAGGAAGCCAGATATAATAAGAACAGTTAAGTCTTGTAGACTGCGATGGGCAGGACATGTTGCACATATGGGGAATGAAAGACTTGCATGGAAGCTTCTTGTAGGAAAGCCAGAGGGAAAAAGCCCAGTTGGTAGACGAAGAATGAGGTGGGAGAATAACATTAACTATGATTTGAGGGAAGTAGATTATACAGGGAATGATTGGAAAGCATTAGCTCAGGATAGGGATGTATGGAGAGCTTATGTCCGTGCGGCCATGAACCTACGGGTTCGATAGTGCCAGTGAGTAAGTAAGTAATAGTTATGATCTTAAAAGTTAAAGAAATTGGCGGTATCTTAGTCAATTTAGAGGAATTTGAGAACAAGAAAAATAAATCTACTAATATTTCAATCACCATGTATATAATCGTCATTATAGCTTCTTCTTCTTCTTCACTTCAAGGGCTAGTTGTTCTGTCCATCTTTTCACTGGCCTTCCTACATTCCTTGAACCTCTTGGCTTGTTAAATGCTGCTCTTGGTAATCTTGTTACATTCATTATTTCCACATGTGTAAACCATTTCTCTATATATTCTTTGATTTTCTCATTCAGTGGATATATATTTAACTTTGTTCTTATATATTCATTCTTTATCCGATCCAATCTTGTGCAGTCCTTTGTTCTTCTAAGAAAGTTCATTTCTGCGTTTTGTATTCTACTTTGTAATTTTTTGGTCATTGCCCTAGTTTCGCTCCCATAAAGTAATGCAGGAACTGCCAATGTTTTATAAAACTTCAATCTAGTATCTCTTCTTGTTTTATTCTTTAATGTTTTATGTATAGTTCCGCATATCTTTTGAAATTTCGACAGTTTCATATTTATGTCTCTTTCAGTTTTGTGTTTATAGTATGGAACTCAATCGAAGTGAATCGTGAACTTGCGTTTTGGAACTCTTATTTGAGAAGTCTCGAGTTTAGATCCTGGGGCCGCCAACCTTTCTAAGCGGTTTTCATATTTTGCTCGTTGTCAAGGCAAATATTGGATTATAATTTCATGACCACGATCCATTTAATACTATCATCTCGTTACATTAATATAGTTTAATCTCTCATCTTATAGGTACATTTTGCATGCCACACGTCACCTGAATATTGCAGTGGCATGCATGCCCTGTCGGGAGAGGAATTTTAAATAGTGTATCACGCACATGCTTATGTGACCACACTAGGATATGGAAGGCCTCCTCGAATGAGTGATCACTAGGGAGCGAATTTTTATGTTCTGAAAGGTAAGATTGCAACATAGTATAGCGATAAAATTGATTTCATAAGTCTTTATATCCAATCATCTGATTTTTTAAATAATGTAACTTACAAAGCTGTTTCTCAATAATTTTTGTGTGAGATCTAGCAATATTACATTTATATTTTACGTCTTACATTTAAATTAAAAAGAAATAATGTAAATAGAACACTATTTCTTTTAAATTTAAAAGTAATATAAATGTAATAATGCTAGATTCCAAACAGAAATTATTAAGAAAGTTTTTTGTAAGTTAAATTATAAAAAAATCAGTTGATTGGATATAAAGAGCTTATTACATTAATTTTATCACTATACTTATGTTGCAATCTTAACTTTTAGAACATAAAAATCCACTCCCTAGTGATCACTGATCACCTCATATCAGTGCCTCCTCCGAGACAACACAACATCAAGACGAAACACACCATTCACACACACATTCATACTAAACATGGTGAATGTGATTACGATGCCCGGATGGTGTTCGGGGACCGTTGGGCCTTAAAGTTTCCTGACATTTCTCTTACACGTGAGGAAAACCCCCGAAAAATCCATCACCCAGGAAACTTGTCCCCACCGGTGATCGAACACAATCCCTCTAGGAGAGACAACTCCGAAATAAAACGGGGCTCTGGAGCTGGGTGAAGGCAATCGGTCTAGGGAGGAAACCTCGAATAATAAACACGCCATGAAAACGGGTAAGCAACCCACTTCAAGGTGTGTTACATATTGCTCGCAGTCCCAAGGATGAAGCCTCGGATCAAAGACGGAAAACTCCCACTTCTAGTAGTCCGATTTCGGTAAGTTTTGGATAATACCTACATCGGCTTATTTTAATAGTATATGTTGAGCTTCGTTGTGAAATATTGAAAATTGCGACCGCTGGAGCTACTTTTTAATTTTCGGTCGGGATCGATAGATTTTACAGGATTGAAAAATCCAAGGGCCAAGACCTCCGGGCGGGTCTTTAAGCTGTGGGTCCCGATTCTGATGATTTTCAGAATCGTAAAAGATTCTCAAACCTAAATAAAGAGGCCTCTATGCAAAATTTACCGACCTTCTTCATCCTAGTAGACCTTAGTGCGACCTGCGTACGAGGCAGCAACGCTACCACGAGACCACAGCGGTGAACCTTATCATTTCACAATTAATTAGAAATTAATGTTCAGCAAGTGCAAATGTTTATGCTTTTAATAACACTGGGCAACAAAAAAGAAACTTTTCTTTTTGTCTCTGAAAGAAAAATATGTGATTGTGATAGTATTTTTCTCCTGTATTCAAATATGATATAGGTTTTAATCCATCACGCAAGGTTTCCGAGAGACAGGCATTTATTATAATTTCAAACACTTTAATATTTTCTACATTCGTAACTACACAATATTCGAACATTCAGACTCACCTAGAAAATAAGAAATGACGATTTTCTGCTATATTTAGCCTGTGGAGCATCCCTCTTGATGGTCCAACAATAATCGGCCAGCATGTTAGGATTCTATTTGCCTTGATATCTCTTTTCCATAGCTGAAATCTCCTGATCGAAGTGTTCCTCGTGCTCATCGCTCACTGCGCCAAGATCCGGGAAAAATCTAGGTTTATTAAAACAATAATTATTTAAATCCATTAATTGAAATTGAAATAAAAAAACTGTGGGTGATGGAGAAATTCTGAATACATATTTGAAAACACGATAAAAAAACTTCATTAAGTACAACTATTGGTACTCATGAGACAAAAATCATATTGACCAGTGTAACCACAGTAGTCAGGCATAATTCTTAGTGTCACGGCAATCTGTTTCATTTCATGAGTTATCTCGCGTCTATGAGATCTCCGATCAAATGTCAGATCACGTGCCGTCTTTGCATGCAAGTGTATACTTTTGTAACTTTCTAGGTCTGTGAAGTAAAATAACGTGATTTTATTTACTCTAAACATGGAGCGCAATTTTACGAGAATTGAATAATTTCCAAAATGTTAATTTAGTAAGCAAATTATTATTTTTAATATTTAAATCACGAACTAAACTTAATCAGAAAAAATCCTACTTTCACCAACAAGTGACGACCTCTGTACGTTTGACCCTTGTGTATACAGGTGGCGGCTGTTACAGCTTCATTATGTGCCACAAAATTCCGGTAATGTTCCACACAAAACAGGTTATCAATTAATACATAGTAGGGACTACACGTGTTTTTAACAATACCAATGGAGATCAATGTCCTGACTTCTTTCGTATAACTTCATTGTAGCGGAGATTACATAATCAAAACTGTAGCCTTTATACATTTTGTCGAATACAGTGTGTCCCATTTAAACCTCCCACATTTTATTTAATCATAACTAACAAAGTATGCGGAATTATGAAATGAGGCTGGTATTAAACCAAACAGAAACTCAAAGAATTGTCATTGCCACACACTAAAACACCTCTATATGTGCACCATTAGTAGCACGAACAATATAAAGTCTGTATTCGATTTCGTGCCACGTTCTGTCCAACATGCCTATTGGTATAGTTGCAATTGTGTCAAGGATACGGGTTCGTAAATCGTCACTCCGTGAGTCGTGAATTTATTGATAATTTGAAAATCACTCGTGACATTACTTACGATAATTCTTTATTTATTAGTTTTTGTTAAATGCCACCGGGTTGTCATTACGGCATTTCTGGTATTCTCTCCTGGTATTGGCGTACTTGTAACCCACTTCTGAGTTTGGGGTGCCTGGAAGCCAGGATTACGCTGCCCCAGTGATATACGACTATAATTCTGTTCTGGCTTCTGTAGCCCCACTTGAGGGGTCTATGTTTATGATGCGGAAATAGGGCGGGGCGAATTGCAGGTACTGCCAGCAATTAGACTCATTTTTGTAAACATAATACTTCACGTTGAATTTTTTATGTACTAGTTGTGTTAGTAAATAGGTCTACTTATGTTTTCTCATATGTTTGGAGTGTTCATTATAGAATAGTGTTGTTTTTATAACAATTTATTTTATTGTTATTATAAATAAGAAAATATTTTTTGCATGGTTACTGCTTCCCTCCCCCACTCGGCAATGTTTCCTCCTGCCACGTACCTTAGGATTTACCAAGATGGCTACAGTTACTAGAACTGGACTATACGCCTATCAGGAGATACTAGTTAAAATTACTAGTCCGAACACATCAACTCGAAGCCTCAGTAGGGAGTTGAATGCCCCTCGCAACACAGTGTGGAAAATTGTACGTTTCACTCTACGAAAAAGTCCCTATCACGTCTGCTTGATTTACGGAATCGTATCACAGAAGCAGCAGGTTATGTCTATATTTTGTTTCACAGCTGGAAAATGGAGTATTTGTCTTCACCTATGCCATGTAGGAATGCAGTAGAATATGTATAAAACTTTACTATAACATTGATTTTTCAATCATTGCCTTCCTTCATTGAAATATATAGTAACTTTAGAGACACCCTGTATAAATGTACAATTATTAGGAATTTAAGTGATGTGATCTCATTACAGATAAGCTTGTGTACTGTTCAGAACGTTCCAATTATAAACAAAATGTACGAGTTTTGTTGCAAAATGAACTTTATGTGCAGAAATGCACATGTAACAGGAATTGCAAGATGCTAATCAATATTCCGATCAAAATCTTGAATGATTGTTAAAATACATTATTGGCAAGGGACTGTTAGTTCGTGCAGTGAAAGGGTTCGGCTCCCACAAGTTGCGAAGTCAATGACATTTACTAAGAAAGTTTAACAAGATTCTGCCAGATACAATTAACCTGCTTGTAATTTACATCACGGAACAATGGTGACTGTGAGAAATAACATGTGTTTAGGAAATAAAATACTTATTTCTGAATTGTTCCAAACTTTAATATTGTTTTAATTCACTGGTACAATCGAACATGGAGGTCCATATCCGCGCCAAAATAAACTCCATACATCCCTCCTTATCGTGACCTAATATTATCATAAGATTCACTCTATCAAATACCTCCTTCAAATCATTATTCAATGGCATTCTCTCACCTCATCTTTGAGTGCTTTCTCTCTGGTTTTCCTACAAGAACGTTCGTTTCCCTTCTTTTATTCTCCATCCTGTGCTTGCTCTGTGAATGACAGAATATAAGAGACTTAACTCTTCTTATTATATCTGATTTTCTATAGAGATCAAGGAACTCGCTGATATGTAGTTAACTCAATTCCATCTGTTTATCGCGGATGGCACGTAGTGATGGTTATCCAATCTACCAATTCGGGAGTTGTATTACTTCCCTAAGGGCGCTCATCCAGTTCGGACAAAGATAATATTAGAAAATAAACCAGTAGAACAAGTGGTAAGATACAACTTCCTAGGTTGCGAAATATCATACACAGCGGAAACACAACATGTAGTAACTATTATGTTTTCTAAACAGAGGGTAGTTACTGGCAGTACCTGTAACTCGCCCTCCCCCCTTACCGCACCATACACCCCGCAAAAAGCTGCTAAAGAAACCAAAACTGAACTGTACTTCCGTCCGAAGCAACAGTGCTGCTATGACTGGAGGTAACAGTTCCGCGTGTCACATAAAACTTGATAGCCTTATATTTACATTGAGCTCTTCATGAAAAGAGGACAAACCGAGGGACTAATTAACTAACTCACTGGCACTATCGAACCCGTAGGTTCATGGCCGCGCGGACATAAGTCAATGTTTTCCAACCATCCCCTGTAATAATCTACTTCCCTCAAATCATAGTTAATGTTATTTTCCCACCTTATTCTTGATCTACCAACTCGGCGTTTTCCCTCTGGTTTTCCTACAAGAAGCTTCCATGCACGTCTTTCATTTTCGTGCCACATGTCCTGCACATCACAGACTACGAGACTTAACTGTTCTCATTGTATGTGGCTTCCTATGAAGACCATGCAATTCACTGTTATGCAGTCTTCTCCATTCACCTGTCTGTTCATGTCTTTTTGGTCCAAACGTTTTCCTAAGAACTTTATTCTCAAATACTCGTAATCTCCTTTCCTCCCTTAAAGTAAGAGTCCATGTTCTAACCGAGGGATTAATATGCCTAAACTAAATGGATACATACTGTTGATTATTAATCATACATTCTTGCCTTTTTTCTTTTATTGTATTCATAATTTGGATTGAACTAAATAACAAGTCCACAGTTATGCTAGATATTAATACATTTTGACGTATCTTAATTTACAGTTTGTGTTAAATGAACTTCACTGTATAATTTGTTCGATTTACATTGTTCTTTTGTTTTCGTTTTCTCTCATTCTTTTGTTACGCATGATTGTTTCGTTGACAGATGGATCTTGTATTTAAGGTCGAATTTCACGTGTATTTGCACGCCGAAACAATAAAACGTGAACTTTATTGGATGGTGTGGTGAGAACCGGAAATTGTGGTTTCTTGCTGTCTCCTGCAGTTTGTTTCATGGGATGCAATTAAAAATCTGTGCATAAGATAAGGGCTTCCTCAGCTCATATTGTTTAAAATTCCCACATTCGATTCTGGTCGAGGTCAATAGTATTTTTTGAAGTAACAAAATTCCAGGTGATAGAATAATTGAATGTGCAATTTCGAAAAGGGTACTTCTCTGAAAAGTAAAAGTGTTCAGGAATTAAACAAGTATGAACAATTGAAAAGCATTAGCTCAGGATAGGGATGTATGGAGAGCTTATGTCCGCGCGGCCATGAAGCTACGGGTTCGATAGTGACAGTGAGTAAGTGAGTATTTAATTTTAAACAGTTGTACCCAGACCAATAGAGCTTTATAGTTAGCACTTTAGGGTTAGAATGCAATATAAATGAAAGAAAATAAAATATTGAAAATATATCCATGTAATTTTTTTTAAAATGGTTTATTTTGGAGATTTTAATAAGCAGTAATTTAAAAAAATACAATAACACAATATATTAAAAAAAACAAAATATGCATTCCTAGACAAATATTCGATGACAATGAATGTTTAAAGAAAAATACACTATCCTAGAACAGTTAATCAGAAATCCACTTCTGGTATTTCATCGGCCGCCGTATTGGCCACTACAACTCAGTTGAATGCTCTCCTCACACAAAACGCTGTCTGGACCCAAATTGGAGAACATTTTATTCCATCCATCCATAGTAATTCTGCCCGAGGGCAGGTTTTTCACTGCAATCATAGCACTTTCATGCTATGCTTGCAGCTTTACTAGGGAATTGTAGGTGTGGTAGCTTCCCGTTGCTTTCCACACCGGTGAAGGATGATGATGATGATAATGATAAGGATGGTGATTATGGTCATATGATTTCGGGGACCGTTTGGGCCTTAAAGTTTTCCTGACATTTGTTTTACAGGTGAGGAAAAAACCCGAGAAAAAATGCCCCGACCGGGGATCGAACCCGAGCCCACTGCGTGACAGGGCAGCACGCTACCTCGAGACTACAGCGGTGGACAATATAATATGTAAGAAAATTAATTATTGAAATATTTCCATGTAATTTTTTTTAAATTTTTTACTTTGGAGTTTATATTAAGCAATAATTTAAAAAATACAATAACACAATATATTTAAAAATATGTATTTCTTGACAAATATTGGATGACAGTGAATATTTAAAGAAAAATACAATATCCTACAACAGTTAATGAGAAGTCCACTTCTGGTATCTCATCGGCCGCCGTATTGGCCACTAAAACTCAATAGTATACTGATGCAAGATGGATGCCC